>PNEQ01026512.1:0-20309 GCA_003012365.1 Medauroidea extradentata | reverse complement strand
AACATCTCAATATGAGATTGTTTTCCTTAATTTTGATAGTGTTAGTAAAGACATCTCTCTTTTCTTCGATTGAAGGTCACAGTGAGTAAACTTATATGTTTTTAGTAGGAGCTTTGATATATTGTAATAAATTGCTTAATTAGATATTTTTCTTTTATTTCTTAATTGTTTGTGACGCCATACCGCTCGGGCACCACACCATGTTACCAACTAACTGAAATGGTTTCAAACTGATGGGGACTTAAAAGGAATATTTTAGCTGAAAAAAAAAACATGAATTTGATGGAGTTTGGGTTAAAACTATACAGAAAATTTTATAAAAATTATGATTGTCTGTTGTGTTTTTTGTATCGTTAATTAGCAATTTTTAAATCCCACTTAGTTCCTCCTCACTCACTATAAACCGTTTTGTCAAATTTCAGAATTATTTTGATCATTGGCCTGATGACAAGCAGCCATGCTTCTATCAAATGGTGCTGTAAAAATGTTGGAGGAATACATTGGTTTAACCAAGACCTTATTTAAATATGTACATATGAAATATACAGGGGCAATTTTAACTTTTAATAATTCACTATGGCATTTATTAAATTTCCCTTATTCACTTCCATTATTGCAATTGATATGGCCATCAGTGTTCATGTTAAAACGTATAAAGCAGGGGTCTTCAACCTGCAAGACATGTGGGCCACATTCACAATCTGAGCAACACCCACGGGCCACTAAGAACTACTGCGACATGACAAAGTGTAATATACTGTTTAAGTTCACAAATATTTTTTATTATTAGTGTTTTTAAATTATTTTAAAAAGTCCAGCGGGCCAAGAGAAACACCTCCGAGGGCCATCTGTGATACGAGGTCAAATGGAAAACAATTTGGTCATAAAAAACAATAATTTTTTTCTATATGACCCAATGATAAAAGGTGTAGCATTTCAGTGATGCACAAAATTATATGTTTTGAATGTCAGATGCAAAATATAACTAGGCTTTTAATTAAATATTTTGTTGTTTGTAGGTTACATGGTTTAATTATCCTTGTTTGTCAGTTAGAAATCCAGTGATTTTTTTTTTGTTTACTGTTTCTTGAAAAATAGTTTATTTTGTCTCTTTTGTGTGAACTATTTTTCACTGTACGATAACCTTTTTTACTATTTGTTACATGTGCATTTTTTGTTTCAGAAAATAGATTTTTACATTAATTACATTTTTTTAAATTATGTTGTACATCTTGTTTGCTTTTATGCAAGTCCTCTGACATAAGAGTAATATGAAACAGGAAGACTTTACTACAATCAATATTTTTCTGTGCTTTAAATTTAACGTTCTTAAATTAAATGTTAGGCTAAAATTCTAGGTGGCTTTAACTTAAATCTAAAGACAATCAAACAATTCAGCTTTTGTGTTACCATATTCCAAGCTCAGTGCTGATGGGGATAGGTTCGAAAAACCATATTGCTCACAATATTTCAAACAAAACCATGTCAATTATTAAAAATAGTACGTACCTCCACCTATTCCAGCCAGTATCCTGGCAACGTAAATAGCGACCACATTTGTGGCTGAAGCTACGAGAACCCATGATATAATCATTGGGATAGATGAGAAAATACTTGAATATTTTCTTCCAAACTGATCCATCAGTGGTCCAGACATCAGTGATCCAATAGGCGTTGTTATTGTCACCAGGCTCGCTGTGAGTGAACGTAAATAACACACCCAACAATATAAGCAGATGCACAGTTGGTATGCTGACATAGGAGCATTAGCAGAATATGACAAATAAAGAAGTGTGCTAGCTAATTATAAATTTACTTCATGGCTAGATTTCTCAATGAAAATTTTTCAACATATCTGTCTTAAGTACCAATGCAAAAGCATTTTCATATCAATGCCAAACATAATTTCTTTGCATGTATGCTAGTAATTTAATAATCAAGTAAATATAATGTTTTGTAATTTGTAGTATTTAGCAAAGATGAAATAAAATTACCTTACCAATCCAAGATTCTTCATCTTTACTGATAGGAATGGCAGAGTTGTTAACTGCAAGTTGTGGTAATAGTAAAGCAGAATATGCCATGTTGATTCCTGGTTGTATAACTTGAACATAAAAGGCAAGGCATGCAAGGATCTGAAAAAAAAAGTAAAGGAATCCTGTTGGACTAGTTATTTGACTACCTTAAGATTTGCACTGCTGATTATTTTGGCCCTGGGATCTCCTTACAGCATAAATAATGGTACTGACCAGTATTTAACAAATAATAAGTTATGATAAGAACTGACTACCAGAGGTTACTACATACAGAGCCACTTGTAAGAAATCGTCACATTAGTTTCAGGAGATAATGCATGCATGTTATTTAACATGTATAATGGTTAATAACAGTGAAAGTATTACGTGGAATTAGTTTCAACATCTTGAATTTATACATTTTTCACGATAAGTTCCGTTTTTAATGGCGCAATAAAATTTATTTTCATGACAACATTAAATATGTACATATCAGATTCTCAAGAATTAACCAACCGTTACAATTACACTGCCTTTGTTAATTTTATTGGTAACCACGAGTAGGAAAAATAAATGGTACGAACAATTGTAGTCTAGCAATATCAATTTTAACATTTATTGTTTTAAGCTGTGCCCTGCTGCAAAGGACAGTGATTCATCATGGGAAGAATTTACTGACTTCTAACTTGTACTGTGTATGCGTTAGGCATTCTTCTTTCATCATTGGTGTCGTCTTGTTTTAATGGGCCAATGAGATTCTGTTATACTGCTAGATTCTATTATGCTACTGTGGTTACGGATCATCTGAGAACAGTCGAACTGTGTCAAATAGCCATCAGCCAAACATATATTTTGTAAAATATGTATTGCACAAAGATTTATCTCTTAAGGGTAGAATTATGAAAAATTAATTTCAAAAGACTGTATATCAAAAAGAAAAAGACATATTACAGATCAGTTATTGATAAATCAATAAATTTTGATACATTTTAAACAAGCATATATGTCATTCAGTTTTAAGATGCTGCTTAATGTTTAAGAAATTGGAAGCAAATATTTAACACATGCTCCCATCCAAGAAAATTGTCACCCCAAGAACTTTTCATCATACCAAGGTTTTGGAAATTAAATTGTACAAAATAAAACAGAAACTGTATATGTACCCTCACAAAATACACTTACCTAATAAGCATATCAACACTACAAATGCTGTTATTTTGATTATTTACTGTTTATATTAATGCAGTGCAGAATTGATTATATCACTTGAGAAGTTGAATATTAAAAATCAGTGCTGTCCGTAGTGCCATAATTGAGATATTGTTAGAAATGGTTTACTCTATCCCTCCAGAAGAATGTCATACCTGAGGAAGTGCTTTCTTATATGATGGTGCGTGGTGGACTCGCTCTTTATTAATTGGTTGATACTCTGCAGTTTTAAGTGGTTGGTTTTCTGCTTCATTCTGAGAAATAAATCTGAAAAGTTGACACGCACACAGTTTAGAAATTTATTTTCTGTGAAAGTGGAATGGGGAAATTTGTACAAATTATATCTTAGTTTCTAAAACATTAATCAGTTTTAAGGTTTGGGTTTGTAGTGTAAGGTATATAATGTGCTTTAATTTAAACAGGACTGTTCATGTCACCATGATTTGAATTTTAAGGGTTCAGTAACACCTTCATTAGTGCCATCTTGCTTTGGCAGCTTACTTAAATATGAAAACATATCCTGTTTGCTACTTGGCTCAAACTAATACAGTAAATAACTGAAACAAAACTATATTGTGGTAGCAAATTACGTGATTTTAGATTCCAAGGGGTGCTATCAGCTAGCCTGGTTGGTAACAGTTGATATGCGTGTCTCATTGCTGTATATCACCCATCATTGCTGGACCACAATGACCTGTGAGCAGTCATACCATCCAAAAACCATTCCCTTATAATAGGGTATAAAAGCCAATGTCCTACTAGGGTACCTATACTTGTAGCCTTGTGGCACAATGATTAATGAGGGAATAGGAGCACCGCCATTGGACTGTCGTAGCATGGAAGAAGGTTGTCTGTTCTGGTATGTTGAGGTACATTTGGTAGGTACATGCAGCTGTCTTAATAAGAGTGTGTTGCCAATCATGTAAAAAGAGGTTGCTCTCACTTGTCAACGGTGTACAGTTTAGGCCAGTGGTAGGAGACTAGGAGACTGTTTATGTGGTTTCAAATGTCTTCTTAGAGTGGGGAGGGGGGGGGATGTGTTCCTGCTGTGAATGATTTCTGTTTTGTTTTTTTTGTGGGAGGTTGTATAGTTATCATGAATCTCAAACAGTTCAGGTGCTTTACAGTGTCTATGCGGTCAGGCAAGATTATACATGCTACTAAGCTGGTTTCTCCAATTCAACTACTACATCTCAGTGTAAGTTACTTATGTTTTATTTACACATTCCTCTTGATACAAATTATTTGGCCTTGAGAATTCAGTGCACTAAATACAGCTAAATATTCAAATGTAACCAACCTATGATACTTAGTCAAATAGACAACACAAAACAAACTAAAATTTAAAAACCTTTTCGTGCATAACCAGAAGCTAAATGCATAATTACCTTACAGCAGTCTTTACCCCATCTTCCATTCTCACATAATATGCATATGCCATCAATTAGCTATGATATACAGGCCTGCACACAGGACCTCTTTTTCCATAGTGGAAGGGGGAGGGGGGAAGGAATCTCAAAAGTAAGACATTTCTAAAACTTGATTGAAATTTTAGTATTATGTTATAAACTAGGCTTTATTTTCAGGTTTTGTTATACATGACACTGAACAACTCTAACAATCATGGTTTTTGAAATACTTTTAAAAGTTTATTTAAAAATTATTTACAATTTAAAACATTTTGGGTGTTGGGGACTCGGGCCCGGTGCCCTCCCCCCCTGCATGTGGCTGTGATGATATCAGGGGCATCATTTAGGGGCGCAGGGGGGCAAATGCCTCCCTGGATTTAGAAGGATATAAGTTATGTGAAAAAAATTTTATTTAAATAATACTAATGTAATCACATAAAACCAAAGTTTTATCATTAAAGTTTCTATTTTATACATGCTTATTTATTAAAAAAGATGCAACAAGGTCACTGTCACCAAAAAAATCCCCCCCCCCCCAAGAAAAACCTGAAATGACGCCCCTGGATGATATAGTTAGGACATAATATTAAATGCAGTATAAAATTATATTTTAAAACATTGTTGAGCTTGCTACTGTTATTAACTAAATTAACACTGTTGCCTGGTTGGCTTGCTGTAGCGTATTTTGTGTGGCTGTCCACACTACACAGCGATAATCATTATGCTCTTCTACTACATGAGATATCTAGGAGGGGTAGGGAGAGGGAAGATAAGAACTTGAATAAGCATCAGTGTCGGTGGAATTCTGTCCCCTTGCTTGTTAAAGAAAAGGTAGAAAAGCTCAAGGACAAATGCCACCCTCCCCCTCCATTAGAAATCCCTTTCCTATCCTTGGGGGATTATCTTACTGCTTATCTCTTTGCTCCCCTTAACAGAGTTGGCCCCCCCCCCTCCCTGCGACCGATAGAAGGCTGTCTTCCCAGCGATAGTTTGTTTCCCTCTACACTTTGCCCCATCACCAAATATTTTTTTACCAATATTCACTTTTTTTAGGGTCTTGTTTAAGATAGATATATGCCACCACTGATTTTTTGTGTAGAAAAATCCAGTATTTCTTGCCTGCTGAAGCCTTTTGTACAAAAAATGTATAGCCTGATTTCTGGAACATTTTGAAAGTTTAACAACATGAAAGAAAAGTAAAAAGCAAATTAATATATTTTGCTCTGAACAGTGATTCACAATAACATTTCTCACAAATTGGTTTTTGTTTCAAAACTGGCTTCTCCAAATGCAATTTCATTAGCATGGGTTTCCCTATACCAAATTCTCAGTGATGCCAAACAGGCAACACTCTTAATTAGTTTTTACAAAATGCCGCTTACCTATTTTCTTCACTCATGTTTGTAAGTTGAGAGCTCTTCTTCGTAGAGACTAAACCGAGCCAAAACCTGTAAAGACAAAAACAAAATTAAAACATGCGAATAATCAGATGAACAGCAATAAATACGATGGACACTTAATAATGCACAGTTTGTTTGCAAGTAGTTATTTTGCTCGATTTTGACTTATTTTTATTACAAATTCAGTTATTCATTGTGTGCAAAAATGTGAAAAACCTATGAATTTTATTGCTACCAAAAATTAGATAAAGTTATGATATATGTGTGACAAACCTATTTAGGGATTCTTCGATACGAAAATTATGATGCTTTAAAAAAAATTACTTCCGAAATGACTGTGAAACTGCCGGATGTTGCTTTAAAGGTATAATGAGATGGAGATTCTCGTATGGATAACGCTGCTGAGAATTTTTTTTGTGTACAAGCCCTCAATTTAGGTCTGTCACATCAATGACTTCTGGCAGCTCATCAACGTACACACGTGTCCGGTGTCAAGAATAACCGTCGGTACTCGACGAGTATGGCGATGTTATTTTAAAGACTGGATTAGGTTTACTGAAATTTATTGAAATGTGTAGGAATGTGGGTCTTGTGGCCAAACGAGGCACGATGTCATAGGGACATAGAGAGAATTTATGCATCGTAAAAGGGGGGTGAATAGGGACAAAATTTCAAATCAAAAGTTCCAGTACATGGTTTTAAACCCCGAGTTTTTCCTTAAGGTTGGCAAGTTAATATTTTTTCAAAGAGTAATTGCATTGCAATTTAATTTATGATAGAGGTCTAAGTTAGGAAACTAAGTTTTGTGCCTATTCGCCCCAGCGTCCCTATTCACCCCATTTTACGGTAGCTCGCTTGGTGCCGTGAAGGGAGGTAGGATAGGTAGGACTGACCAGTCCACGCACGTCCCGGGCTTAGCATACAGGATGTTCATGAAAGTGTGTTACAAATTTTGTGACATGATTTCGCGTACGAAATTAGCTAAAGTTATATAATGAAAATTTTTGGTTGGTGCAAATATTAAAGGAGAAATTCGTGATTGAAAATTGACATTGAAAACCAACATTTGTAGAGTGGAAATCCTAAAGGAGCTAAGTGCCAAAAATATGTTTTAGCGTAAAAGAAAAAAAAAACAGCGCTGCAAGAGCCTGCGGATATATGGGGGCGGCCATCTTCAAATGCTCAAAAAATCTGTCAGGAAAATTATTGCGACTTAAATCTTGCAGCATTACATTGGCATGAACACCTAGTTCATTTTGATGTAAGAAATTTAATTTGGTCTCTTTTTGTCACTTACCTCCTTTAGCATATCCACTTTTCATTTTTTGAAATAACCAAAAGTACGAAGAATTAATGACATTCCGGGTGCAGTTTAATGACAACAAGATCCGCATATGTAAAAAAAAAAATTGTTTTGAATACCTTTCACCTTCGTTAGATAATGAAGCTGCTCGAATCTCCTATTCGCATGTTGCCTACCTGTAAGGCTCAATTTTATCAATAACGGTTGGCAGTCCTCCCTAGTTGTCGGCAGTTATGCTATAGCTCTTTTTAAACTCGGACTTCGTAAACATTTATTTATCTTAAATGAGCCAATTATATTAAGACAAGTTTTTCCCCCCAAACTTCGCGTGCCGCCTGGCGTCGGAAAAACCTCGGTTTTCGGAAGCGTGGCCGTACGTCTTTTAAAACCGACAACTTAATCTCAATTCAACCTCGGGCTATCACGTGGTCGTCTCGCGCCTGCCCACATCGGGTTCCCAAGAAGTGCGATAAAATCATAATTTTATATTTTTAGGAAATATCGTTAGTTTTGTAGACGATACTTGTGAGTAGAGTTTCCTCTTACTAAACAATTTTAGCTCTCATAGTTTTCTCATAATGGTACGTCAAAGTCAAACTTTGCTTGTTACGATGCCATGCAAATAGTGGAAACCGGTTGACTTATGTAAGTGAAATAATTCACAGTGAATTAACATGCCCTATATTCTACGTAATGAAACATTAACAAACATCCCGCGAACTATTTTTATATTTAAAAAAATGTGGAATTTTTGTATATTTTTTTGTACTTGTGATTTTAAAATAATATTCAAAATATGGTATTGTGAGTTTTTAATATACACATTAAAATAATAAAAAGGGCTATAAATATAAATCTGAGCAACTTTGAAAACCCGCAGAGAATGAAGTAATCGATATATCGAAACAAGCAATGTTACCCGTCACCTTTGTTCGTAGCTGATAGTTCATAGAAATAATTATTTCCCACATATGTGATTTACATGTATTTGTTCGCTTGATGCACTGTATGTGATTTACTTCGTTCGCTTAATGCACTGTATGTGATTTACATACGAGGGTTTTTTTTTTTTTTAACCTCCGATCGACTGTTATAAAAAACGGGAATGAATTAGGATATTATTTTAATGTCAAAAGAAACGTACATCTTTACACTATTTTTCCACATAATCACCGTGCAGATTGAGGCATTTGTCGTATCGATGCATCAGCTTGCCGATACCCTTTGCAACAAAGAATGATGCCTCCTGCCTATTCAGCCACGTTTTAACAGTGTCCTGCAGTTCATCATGGGTGTTGAAGCGTCGTCCTCCAAGCCACTTGTTCAACGTGGGGAAAAGGTGGAAGTCACTCGGTGCCAAATCCGGACTGTAAGGAGGGTATCGGCAAGCTGATGCATTGGTACGACGGTGATTATGTGGGAAAATAGTGTAAATATGTACGTTTCTTTTGACATTAAAATAATTTCCTAATTCATTCCCGTTTTTTTTATTACAGCCGATCGGAGGTTGAAAAAAAAATAACCCCCGTATAATAGTTTGCTTGATGCACTGTGTGTGATTCACATATATTCGTTCGCTTGATGCACTTTATGTGATTCACATACATTCGTTCGCATGATGCACTGTATGTGATTTACATTATTATAATAGTTCGCTTATTGCACTGTATGTGATTTACATATAATCGTTCGCTTTATGCAGTGTATATGATTTACGTATATTCATTCGTTTGATGCACTGTAACAATATATCTCAGTCGAAAATTTACTACTCCCCTCCTCAAAACCTCTAAACCCCTTCCTACGTTAACTACAGACTTGTCAAACAGCTAAAGGGTTATTATATTTCTGTTGGCTCCACGTAACAATGCTAGGTACCCACACAAGGTGACATGTTCGTGAATATTCAGCATCTGTGTATGAGCGGTACGGGGTAAAGCGAGCTCTCAAAAATGCCAGCTGCTAAATTTGAATTTTAAGTGCATTCGTATCTTTCCGCGCTTAACGGCTAACGACAGGAAATGTCTAACCTCCCTGGACACGCCACTTGATGTTTGTTCGTGTACAATGACAAAGTGGCCGTTGGTATAAACCTTTATGGCTTGATTTTTAAAAAAATGTTTATTTATTATATTAGATACAAGTATGTCGATTTCAGTTTATTTCGTTTCAGTATTGTTGTATTTTAAGCAAACACGTAACTATATTCGGTAAGTCGCTGTCAACCATTACGTGCAGTAACGACTAGTGATATATTTCAAATGTTTAATTGTTAGTGCTCACTTTATCCCGAATGGTTTTTAACACACACTCATAAGCACTCGGCTGGACGGTAGATAAGCGGCAATAACGCACGCGGATATACACTGTCTCGTAACAGTATGATTGCACGTCCCTAGATTTTTTTTTTTTTAGTAATCAGCCATCACAAAATATTACTATGGCTCTTTCATACTGTATGTTATTTTATTTAAAAAAAAAAAGAACAAAATCGAAATAATCGACATACTTATAGGCGCTTATGAAAATTCACGAGTATAGGGTATGTCAGCAAAAATTTCAAATTTTTAGTGTGTCCAGGTAAGTTTACCCGTGTCCGAAATTTCAACTGGTGGCTTCTCGATCAACTACTAAAACAAATATTACATTTTAATATAAATATAATACGTGTAAAGAATGCACTGTGGATGTAGCATTTAGCAAAAATTTATCGTGTAGAAAATACGTAGGTTTGTTTTTATTCCCGTCATTTTAAAACCTTGAAAAGCATTGCAGGCGGTTATCGTATCCTGGTAATCGACCAAACTTGGTCATGTGACTGTGATAGCCTATCTAACTCTAGCGAGTGAACTTTCATAAGCGCCGTATATACAGTATGTTTGGTAATTATAGGTACAAACGTGTGTACAGGACGATGAAACAAGCAAATAGTGCTAATAAACATAGTTCCGGAAAACGACGGTTTTTCCGTTACGATGTATGAACACTTGCAAACTTGGCAAAAGTTGCAACTCTGTCATTTTGTGTGGGGATATTTAAAATCTTTGGTGTATGCCAGGTCTGTTGACAGTGTCCACGAACTACAGGAAACGCATTGTTGATGGTTGCCACTGCATTCGGAACACGCCTAGAATTTTTGAACGTGTATGGGCATCTAAGACGTGTTGCTTCGTCCACGTGTGCAGCATTTTGACGTTTTAATCCTCGGGAACACTTATATTATAGCGTTCCCGAATATTGCTGAATAATCTAGACGTGATGTCACAGAAATTAACTCTGTCTAGAAAACGCAGAGCAGCCACAGTAAAAACGGCAATGTCATGCTTGCTGTATGAGAACATGCGTAAATTAAAAGTTTAAACCTCTGCTCTAATATTAACAGCATCGTATAATTGTGACAAACAGATGTGAAGATAAGATACTCTGTTTTTAACGTAGAAGGTCTCTGCGTCTATGTTTCTAAGAAAAGTATTGCGATTGTAGATTTCAATTCTAGGGTCCTTTCCGTAGCGAGTCTGTAAAACAACGGAGAACAGAAATCAAGATGGCCTGACCGGAATCAAACCTAGAGGATGTTAGCTGAAGGAACATGAGACCACGTTTTAAGACCATGATCTCCCGTTTATTTCAAAGAATTTATTTTATTTATTTCAAAAATTCAGATAAGTTACGAAATGCAAATAACTCAAATATTTTTTAACCAAATGTTTTGAAAAATTCGAGACAGTGTACAGTCATACGATACACAATTTTGCCAGACTGTTTTTTTTTTTTTTAATAAGTACCGTTTGCGAGAAAAAAATTATTTTGCTTCGTTTTGGCTTATTTTCACAACAAAACGTGTACTATTTCGGGGGCAAAAGTCTAAAAATCAGTTTGGTGTATTGTAACAGAAAAATTCACATAAAAACGTTGATATATAAGCGTTAAAATTGCTAAAGGAATTCTTGATATATGTATTAATTTGAGTTACAAAAAATATTTTCGAAACCACTGCTAAACTAGGGAGCGAGGCCTTAAATGACTGCTGTAACAGGATATTCGATGGGTTAAAGCCTACATATTGTATGTCCGTGCAAATCGTTAAATTAATGTGTATTGAAATAAAGTTTTAATTTGCTGGCAAAAAAAATTGTTCATAATGCATATTTTCAATGAAACCATGAAAAAAAAAAATACATACAGTATAATTTGTAACTGATAGTTGTGAGAAGAGTATTAAATATTCTTTTATAGTTTATAAAAAAAGGACGTACAATATTTGTGCTTTAAACCATTGAATTATTGTTTAATTATAAAAATTAATTAAATTCCGTAGGAACACCTTGGTGATAATGTCTAATAGCCAGGCGCGGCTAGTGGATTGTGACATAGATAAGGTTGCATACGAGGGGGAACACTTATCCCCCAGTAAAAGGAGGGGATCCGGGGTCCTCCCCGGAAAAAAAAATAGGATTTCAAAGTGCAAAATGGTCCTATTTTGGCAGTTCTCGTGTCTAAGCATTGAATATACTTTTGGTAGCTTTATTAATACTTTTTAAAAGAAACATTCCGTTAAGGGACCTACCTAGTCCCTAGTAGAGGAAATCAAGTCACGTTTCAAGCAGTTACCGCTATTTCATTTTCTCGAAATGTTTAAATCATTTCAAGGTATTAATTTTTTTAGTCAAAAATCCACAAAAACATTTTAACAAATTTAACATGCCTTTGGATTACTGTGATTTTTCTTAACAAAACTCACAAAATCCACAAACATAATTTTAACAAATGTAACATGCCTTTGGATTACTGTGTTGAGCACTTGACGTAGCAAGTAGGTGGAGAAAAACAAGGGTAGCTGCATGGAAGAATACGCCAAGTCTAAATCACATCCGTGTTGCTGTCCAGACATCGGATTGACATCATAGCTAAGTTGTTTTTAAGGTTCACAAATCACAATGTTTCGCATTTAAAAAAACTGCAACGCTAATTTAATGTACTATAGCTCGTGTTTTTTTTTTTTTCACTTTTAACTTTACTACATCACTGTACTTTAAAATGAAAATATTAAGTCAAAAACATATTTAAACTAAATGGTCGCTTAACCAATGTGAGGATACCCGTTACTTGTACGTGAAGTTCACTGGTCGTTCTTTTCTTAGAACAAATTTCGCAATAACTTGTTATATAGTGCTCTATGGCTTTCTGTCTCGTCTACTGCAGAATCATAAATAAGACAAATTTTGAGGGTATCCAAAAAGGACGTCCAGAAAAAAAAAACCCATTGTATTTAATAAATGGTTATGATGGTGGCCGGACAGAAAACCAGTTTTTGGAATTTTCGTCTATGAGTTTAATAGTTTACTTCTCTGCCATATGTTCCGGTAAAGTGCTCTGCTATAAAGTATGTTCTTATAAAAATGAATAAAATTGTCACTTTTATTTTACTTTGTATTTTTAAGTTGATATAATGTATTATTTGGTATGAAGTACGTTATAATTCGTGTGAAATAATAGGCTGCAAAAATGTTTAACGCCTAGGCGTGACGGAGCAACATCTAAAACTTATCATTCCGTCTCGAGAAAACTGTTGCATGAAAAGTTCGTAGGAAGCGTCACGGTGTGTAGGACAGGTCATAAGCCAAAACCAGGATGGCCGGAGCCATGGATCGAACCCGGGTCCTTCCGAATGCGAGTTCAATGTGCTACCGTTGCGTCCCTCCACTCGTTACCGTTACCTTAGTTATTTATTTATTTTATACATGACATATTCAGCCACAGGCCGTTTTACAAATATTCGTGTTTTACAAACTAAACACTATAATGACATTTAAATGAGCATCTATATTATGAAAATTAATTAATTGAGAGCTTAGTATAAAAATAAAACTGACATCACATTGCCGCCAGCACTATTAATGTATTAAAATTAAAAAAAAAGAAAAAAAAAGAGAAGTTTGCAAATTAATGTAAAAATATACAAAAATACTGAAATAAAAAAAATACAGTGACGTTACTTTTTAACACAAATATCAAAAACACTTTAACACAACGGATCAGCAAGTTAATCTGACATTAGCGTGGACTTTTAGACCTATATCTTCTTGAACATCTCAAGAGAGTCGGTGTTCTTCACCATCGGTGTCGTAAGCATTTGATTTTTTTTTTTGGGAAGGGGGGGGGGGGACGTCACTGGTAGAGAAAGTGTACATATAACCTACGTAATAAAAGGGTGTGTAGGAGACCTCCACCGGGAAATTTTATATTTTAAGGTGCAAAATGCTGCTATTTAAAGAGTTTCTGCATCAAAATATTTAATATACAACTGAAGGAAATCTTAATCTTAAAAAATTTTAAAGACTACGAAATTTGGGGGGGGGGGGGGTTGTCCCCTCCGTCCCCCCCTCCCCGCTCGTTTTACGACGCACCTGCTGCGAACCCTCTGACCAGCCATTCAACAAGACAGAGGCGCGATAAGTGAAACACGTTTTATATATACCGTAGTTTTTCAGCGATCAGAAATCACGACCAAAGTTACGTCGTACGTACGTACAGGAGCTTTGAAAGGTACACGGTTGACCGAGTTAAAATAACAGTTGGTCGCATATATTATTAATTAAAGACAAAATTGTTATACTGCTGCAATCCTATTTCTCTCGCGAACAGCTTGTAGTAACATCGTTGATACAAATCTTGTTACTATAAAGTTCTCATTAATACAAAGTGATTTTTTTTCCTTCAGAATGAGATGAGGACTTAAGTATTCAATTTAAAGATCCATAAAAATGTCATTTCTACATAAAACATTCTAATATTACGTTCAATGGATAAAATGAAGTTATTGTGGTGCTAAGAATACTTGTATTTTGGGAATAATCATCATAAATTAATATTTTGAATTTTTTGTGAACACCTTTAAATCCAAACCTAATCATTATCAATTGCATACTGTTGCCTTAGATTTCTGCAATTAGAAATTACGAGAAACAGTTAAATCACAAGTACATACACAGGCTTCGAAAGGTTTACTCTTGGCTGAGTGAAAATATCATTTAGTTACACATTTTAATGGCAAAATGTTTACACTGCTGCAATCCTCCTCCTATCGTGAACAGCTTGCACTATGGGTACGGTAAAATGAAATCTTCATAGTATTTTTTTTTATTTGTACCAGTAACGTTTTCTTCTTATTTAAGACATGGATAGTTTTTACGAAATAGCTCTTCAAAGTCAAAACTTTAATGTTACAGTTGTTATGGACGACACTAAAACCAACTCGCATACCAAACTAAAAAAAAAAAAATCTTAGTGAGTAACGATTTTGTAGGTTATGAGGTCGTCTGTATAAAACCACAAAATAAAATATTTTTGTTTTAAAAAAACAAATTTGAATTTTATCAATTTTTATCTCAAATTTCAGCATTTTCAGTTGAATACAATTTTTTTGTTGTTATACTGGAAAATTTGTAGCTTGCGATGTCGTTATTCATTGTAATTTTTTCCCCCCATTTTGGTATGCGAGTTGGATTTAGTGTCGTCCGTAAGAGTTACAAGACGCTAGCTTTTGTTTTTTTTACGTTCGAGGCACGGAAACGGGGAAGGCGATATCGAATATAACATGTCCGTCATAACACCTCATCGCCTCTAGGTGCGAAGGACTAAACTAGCGTACAGTGTTTTCGTAGAAACCGTTTTTCAACGGGACTTCAAGCTATGACCATGTTATTTTATTTGTGGAAAGTATGTGGTAAAGTTTAATGCAGGTTTCTATGATTTGGTTTCCCGATTACAGTTGATATTTTCTCAGCTAGCATCGTGAAAAATACACTTTAAGCACTTTTGAAGATAACTATTGGAAATAATGTTTTTAACTAGTGGACGGAATTTTTAAAACCATAGGGACACATTTTGAAGTGTGTCTTGTTTTCGTAGATAAACACATTTGAAACATTTTTAATAGGTATACAAGAAAAAGTACTCTACCTCGCTACAGCACGTCTCAAGCGTCAGATTCACTAACTCTTAAAACCGTGACATGGAAATTATGACTTGAGTCGTTATAAAAAACTGTTATAGATAAAAAAAATCTTCGTAAGAGCATTATTTATGCCTTAAATATTTAAAAAATATCTGGTACAAATGTAAAAATAAAACCGTAACGATGAAAACCGCTGTCCACCGGACCCTTAAGGGCGCGATATACCGTAATTTTCATCACAATTATTTTATTATTTATTTGTACCTATTATTTTTTTTCTTATTTCAGACACAAAATGTGACTAAATTTGGCTCTAATGAAATTTTTTTTATCTCTCATAGTTTTCACGTAATGGCTTATTAAAGTAATATTTTGCATGTTTCTGTTTTAACGACTACATTAAAACCAACTGATATAACAAACTAAAAAAAAAATAACAGTGGATAAAGACATTGCGGGCTACAGTGACATGCTCATAAAATTAAAGAATAAAACTTATTAGTATTTTTAAAAAAAATATTGAATTTTTAAAATTTTTATTTTCAGTTTCAGCATTTTTTTTTTTAACTCAAATAATTTTTATTCTTTAATTTTATGAGCATGTCACTGTAGCCTGTAATGTCTTTATCCACTGTGATTTTTTTGATATTGGTATGTCAGTTGGTTTTAATGTAGTCGTTAAACGGAAACACGCAAAATATGACTTGAACAAGCCATTACGCGAAAACTATGAGAGATAAAAAAATTTCATAAGAGCCGAATTTCGTCACATTTTATGTCTAAAATAAGAAAAAAATATCCGGTACAAATAAAAAATTAAAAAAATGGTGATGAAAATTGCGGTAGACCGCGCCCTTAAGGCATGGTTTCAGTTGCAATATTGTATTTTATTATTTTTCGTTTTTTTTTTTTTTAATTTTAATAATATGTGACTATACCTCAAATTCTATTTACATTTTGCTACATTACAGACCTAACGATTTAGCTGAAAAAATCTAAAATACTAATTACCTTCGTTTTTCTGCGATTAGAAGTCACGAGCAACAGTTACGTCACAAGTATATACAGAAACTCTTTAAGATTTGCTGTTGGCGGAGTTGAAAAAAAAAGCAGTTAGTTTCACATTGTAAAGTCAAAACATTCATACTGCGGCAAGCGTTTCTTCTCTCCTGCTTACATACTAACTGCAGCATACACCACGAGCTTAACAATGACATGTCAAAGTTCAAGGCAAGCAGGAAGATACGTATTTGTTTAATAGGACCAAAGTCTTGTCTCGAATCCGTCTGTTTTATCACGACTGCTATCCGTCTACTAATTAACCTAGCATACATTCTGCGAAACGCTTTCGTCATATTTACCGACAGGTGACCACAGGTGGTGTAATAGTAGGATATACCAACAGTTAAAACCACGAACAATTTTTATTTCATTATAGGTAACTTATGCAGAGATATTCAAGGTTTTGTTCGCCAAAGAAAAGGCGACACTGTAAGTATTATTTCGCGTATTGAGTGTAAAAAATGCTGAGAGCTAAGGGCGACATTATCACGCCTCGCCCTAGCCTCTAGGTGCAAGTGAGTGAACTCGCTATAGTCTTATCGCCGATAACTCGCCTCTATAAGGCATCCAGTGGTTAGTTTATCATTTTATAACGTAATATTTCAGAGAAAAATGTATTGTACCCGCCTATACCGCTTTAAACATCATAACCCAAGCTAGTCATACCTAAATAGAATAGCAAAAAATAAAAAAATTGAACTAATTTTCGACCGCGAAAAAGTAAGCCCTGAAAACGAATAAAGGCGCGGTTTGCCGCAATTTTCATCACCATTTTTTTTATTTGTACCAGATATATATTTTTTTAGACACAAAATGTGACTAAATTTGGCTCTTATGAAATTTTTTATCTCTCATAGTTTTCGCGCAATGGCTTGTTAAAGTCATATTTTGCATGTTTCCGTTTTAACGACTACGCTAAAACCAACTGATGTACCAAACTAAAAAAAATCACAGTGGATAAAGACATTGCAGGCTACAATGGCATGCTCATTAAAAATAAAGAATAAAAATTATTTGTACTTAAAAAAAAAATATTGAATTTTTAAAATTTTATTTTTAATTTCAGCATTTTTTTAAATGCCTCTCTTGCCCCCCCCCCCCTTCCCGTCCTTTCCTTCCTTCCTAGACGCTGTCCTAACTATAAGTGTTGAATTATATTACTTTTCGCCTTTTTATTTTATTATGAGAAGTGTGAAATTTGCGGTTATATAGTGAATTTTATATATATATATATATATATATATATACACACAGTACCAGCACATCATTTTAACGCATATTCAGGCTGCAATCAATAGTCTTAATTTGCTCGATTGATTGTGGCCTAAATATGCATTGAAAGATTTAACTGCGATGTTTGTAGTGTAGCTGAAGGTAAATTGAATTGACGCTATGGTGTCAAATTTCAAACTTCACAAAAAAAAGACTATAAGTAAAATAATAATTCAACATGCGGGCTGAGACCTCTCTTTAAGAGGGGGATTGCACGTAAATTTTAATGTTTTTAATTATTTTTATATTTGTATAAGATATGCGGCGCATTCCGTTTCTGCTGAACAACACTGAGACTACTGAAGGTCCGTCTGCATTAACGGACCTATTTCACTAATTCGTCTTCTTCAGTGATTTGCTACTTTCGGAACGACTGGCTACATAAACTTGTCTGCTACAACTTAAATTTAATCTTCAATTATTCTGCTTGCATCAATGGTTTTTACGCCTTAAAATCCGCAATAAATGGTTGCGTAGAAAATATGAAATAATGAACTGTGGTCACAGACGTCTTACGTAAGTAATGTGTTAAACGTTTTGCGAATAAACCCAACATTGTCCCTTCATCCCATATAGGCGCGGAATTTATTCAGGAATCAAACATTTGTTTCCGTATATGGTTCCTGAAAATAATATATATTTCTGTCTGCGAGCAGTAATACTCTCCTCGCCAAATTTTACGTTTTCAAACAATTGTTTTACAGAAGTCGACTTAAATATTTGATTAATTATTTTTAAAAATTGTTTGTTGACAGTTCGCAAAAAAAAAAAACAGTTTGATGTTATTTTTCCATCCATATTGTATCTATAATGTAGGACCATGAACAAAAAAAAATTACTGAAGGGCAGATGAATTTCATCTCGCACCAATGTCTGTTTTACTGGCCCTGCATGTCCTCAGAGCTCCAGAAAATTCAGTGTAGCTATGTGTCATGACAATTTTTTACGGCAATGAAAATTTTCTAGCTTTAGTAGTTTTTGTGTAGTGACAATTTTCTGATTTTTTCTAAACAAAAAATATTTCAATGCGGGTTTTATGTACATTTCCTGACGTAAAATAGTAGTGTCAATATATGACTATAAAATAAACCATATATTGCATATATATATATATATATATATATATATATATATATATATATATATATATATATAAATTATTAAAACAAAATTGTGCAGTGAACCCTCCCTCCCCCTTAGCGCCAGGATCCTTCATTTCTACTTATTTTATTTATTTATTTTATTTACGTCTTAAGTTTTACATGGCGAAATTAAGGCGTTAGCCTTTTCTTACATTTAACCAAGGTAATTATACATTTTAAAGTTATTAATAAATTAAACACATCAACATTGGCAAACTGATGAAATTTACGTTTACAAATGCAACTATGTCTATTTTTTAGAAAATTAATTGCTTTAACAAAAAAATAAATTTTATGTAAAATAAGACAAAATAAAGGAAAATTAATCACTTAAATTCTGATATCATATGATCTGTTACAAACATTTTAAAGTAACAACTTCTGTTTCAAAGTAAAGTAACTGTTTTAATGTAAAAGATAACTTATTATTACTAATGATTTAAAACTCTGAAAATTTACGATAATAATTTTTTTAAATCCTTAACTAGAGCTAACATCGCAAAACTGTTAACACATATTGCCAAGACAAAATACGAAATGATTTCAACTAATTATATAATTAAGATAACATCTGACAAATACTGGTAACGCAAATAGTAATATATTATTTTTAAATAATGGGGCTAAATATATTCTCGCCTTTTCAGAGTCACCAGGGAGAGCGTACATAAAAATGTGTGGCTAAAGACATTTGTGAATTTTTATAGCACTTTCAATGAAAATATTGTATTGTAACGGAAAAATTCAAGACGCGGTGCTAGACTGCGCCTTAACAGACGTACAAACAATGCTTTGTCTCAGGTTTACTTGTCATACTCAACTGCTCGACCTAGGTACAAGTGAGGATACAAGAGCGAGGTTATGCAAGGCCGTTGATTGCGCCGAGCAGAGGTCGTGGGAAACGTACAGCTCTCCGCATTAGTGTACAAAGGTATAGTCTGTTTCACAAAAGAGTGCACTTATCCGACTGTTATGTTAGTAATGCCTTGCCTTCAGTGAATCATCATTTTATGCTCCTAACGCCGCTGTGGACATATTAGCCTGTTTCACTAAATTTTAAATAGTTTGTGGATTTGTATTTGAATATAGTTGTGTCAGTACAGATTATCAGGAAAAATAACTATTCTGTAAGATTGCTTATACCATGTAGGCTAGTGTTTCACATCTCAAATATAATTTTGAGCGATCACTGTATTTCTCATTCTCTATCTATCTATCTATCTATCTATCTATCCGTCTGTATCTGTCTATCTATCGTATCTATCTGTCTATCTATCGTATCTATCTGTCTATCTATCCTATCTATCTGTCTATCTATCCTATCTATCTGTCTATCTATCCTATCTATCTGTCTATCTATCGTATCTATCTGTCTATCTATCGTATCTATCTGTCTATCTATCGTATCTATCTGTCTATCTATCGTATCTATCTGTCTATCTATCGTATCTATCTGTCTATCTATCGTATCTATCTGTCTATCTATCGTATCTATCTGTCTATCTATCGTATCTATCTGTCTATCTATCGTATCTATCTG
>PNEQ01026511.1:0-20309 GCA_003012365.1 Medauroidea extradentata | reverse complement strand
GTCATCCCGCGCAATTTTTTGTAGTTTCCGATATTTACATGAATGTAGAAAACTCCAAAAAAGTGGTCATAACTTCGTTAAAAAAATTCTAAAAAATATTTTTTCATGGTCAGTCTACTTGAAATTTTTCTCTGATTCTTATGCCATGCAACAACAATCGAAAATAAAAAAAAAAAATCCGTCGCTCCATTGCCCTTAAATTGACATAACGCTTAGTGTGGAAAAAGCATTTCATACGTAGACAGCTGAAGAATAATATATTTTTGGTAATAACAACGGGCTGCTCAAGGCCTTGTTTCGGAGTTTTGCAGTGATTTCAAAAATATTTTTTTTATTGCTACCTAATACTCATATCAAAATTTCGCTGCACAGTTTTGACACTTATATGTTATAATTTGTAGCTGAATTTTTTTTGTAGAATTATACTGAACGTTTTTTTTAGATTTCATTACCCAAAGTACCACGTTTTTCGACGTGAAAATAAGCAAAAATGAAGGAAATTATTTTTTTGCAGGTGAATGGTACATTATTAAAAAAAAACGCGTCCACAGTATTGTGCATCGTGTGATTGCACATTGACTCAAATTTTTTTCTAAACTTTTGGTTAAAAAATATTTGAGTTATTGGCACCAGTCTGAAAAAAACTCGAGAACAAGTTCTTAAGGTCACGGGTCTCCTTATTCACACGATTTTAGTAAGTTTTATTTTTTTAAATCCTGAAAGAAAACAGATATCGCAAAACCCTTACATACAAGTGATGAAAATTGTTTGTACTATGTAGTCAAATAGGGCTGCCCACGATCAGCAGTTAGGAACCTGAAAAATTTGCGGTTTGGTTTGAGTATAGGGTAGGATTCAAACAGCTGTAACGTGGTGCCTTACATACAAACTTGCATACACTCTTAAAAGTGCACATCATACTGGATTAAGGCTGTATAGTAAACTACCAGGCAGCATTAAATCCTTACACGGAAAAAGATTTTGAACAACAATTGCATGAATTTTTGCTGAATAAACCCATTTTGCTCTCTGTTTGAAGACCTGTCAGTATAGAGTAATTATTATAATATAACTATGCAGTGTGGGTTAAATATGTCTACATTTAATATGTATCTATGTAGAGCTTATATCTTGGCGTATGTTAGTAAATAACTTGTAAATGTTTAAACTATGTTATAGCATACTGGAGTTTCGTATTTTGTATCATATAGTGTCATATTATTCCTGACGATTTCTATAGCAATGTACTGTTGCTCAACAGCAAGATAAATAAACAAACTTTTAGCAACTGGCCCATGGCTTATTTGACAACCGCTAGAAGGTCCTGAGCCAATAATGAAGACTCACTCAAATGCAGGCCGAATCGCCTGGTAGCATTGTGATAGCGAACAACAAATGGACGGTGTTATGCATCAACCAGCTATGAGCCAATTATTAGTTGTAAATAAAGACGTCTTTAAAGGTTCTCAACTTCTAACAATTCTTACGAGAAGTAGGAATATTTTAGTCTTATAGTGGAAATATTCGGAACGTGCTACAGGACCAAAATACTTTTTAAGACTGTTTTAAAACTGAAAACGTGTTCACCTGTATTACTTAACACCATCGATTGGCGCATAGCTGAATACACGAGACTCACTGATTATAGTTTGCCTTAATTGTTATAAATAGATGTGTAGACTTCAAAAGTGTTCAGATATTGGTCAAAATTGATCAAATTATCTGACAAAACCAAGTGCCTGCCATGGTCAGCTCGCCTACCTTCACTTTAGAGGCTTAGGAATGACCCAAGATTATGATTCGCGGGTATATCCCCCAAGACGAGCAAGACCTGTAATTAGGTATGATTAGAGAAGATGATTTGTCGCGGGAAAACTTGACTGTTTGCTGGATTTCAACACACGTTCAGCTTATTGGATTATATGGGTTTCTTTTTTACGTGGAGCTGTTGCCCTATTTGACTGAGCCTATACGAATCCCGCTATGGTAATATTTTATGCCTGTTATTGGTCTGCAGACAGCTGCGTTGTGTCAGACGTATATCACCCAATCATGTATGTAGAAAGAAACTATAGTGTTTTAAATGGTATGATGGCACAAAACATTTTCGCGACATTCTATCTTCTCTAGGTATAATGGTTTTTCGCGGGGAAACTTGAATGTTTGCTGGATGCGAATATATAGTCTCCTGCACACAAGTCCATCTCCATCTCCTCGTGGCCAGGGCTGATAACATAAGTGCTAACGGAGTAAGGACGAAGACCGGGTATGTGGTGGCCCTCTTGTGCACAAGAGGTAGATCCACGGCGGGGTTATCATAGGCCAGTTTCCAGAAGCTGGTACGGAAGCTCGAGCCTGCTGTGCAACCTACGAACATATTGCATGTCCCCACTGAGGCACGCAGCAGTGTCCTGCGTAGCGGATCTCGAGCAATGTTGATCTAGAGAAGAGGTTCTGGCGCCCTGGAAGGTGGACACCTGCTCGGGTGAAAACTCGGTTGCATAGTATTTCGCAGGTATTCAGAGGATTGGTGTGAAGTCCCAGCTTTTGCTGAGCCGATCACGGGCTGGACTCTGAGTGGAGTCTTGAGTGGTAGTGGTATACTCCTGCTTGGGGGTAGACTTTCCAGGTTTGTCCCTGGGTCATGGTCTGGTCCGCCTTACTGGGACTCGTCCACGAAGCGGTTTCGTAGAGGAGGGTAGCCTCGCCCTCAGCTAACCTGTAGGTGCTCCGTTGCTAGGTGAGTGGGCTTTGACTACCTGTCACCGCGATAGGAAGGAGCGTATCTCCCTCTGACGGAGGTATTCATTCAACTACCCTGTCAATTCACCAAAGGCTGAACGGCTGAGACTGCTCTGGCCGTATGGGACTGAGCGGGGAAAGTAGCATCTTCCCCGGATAAACGATCTGTAAGTTGTCTCCTGTTATACCCAAGGGTTCAGGTACAGGAGGGCAGTATCTGCCACATGCGGCAGCGATGTCGAAAACATACGTTCAGCTTACCAAGATGTTACTATCTTTCGATTGTACGTGGCGCTGTTACCCTATTTGACTGAGCCAATAAGATTTCCGCTATTGTGATATGTGATGCTTAGAGATGATGGTTTATCGCGGGAAAAGTTTACTGTTTGATGGATTTCAATACACGCCCAGCTTACCAGAAGATTACTGGCTTCAGCATGCACGTGGAGCTGTTGCCCTATTTGACTGAGCCAATAAGAATCCCGATATTGTAATACTTGATGCAGGTTATTGGTCTGCAGACAGCTACGTTGTGTCAGTGTTTTCAAGGCTATCTTGGCACAAAACATTTTTGCGGTAAACCATCATTAGAGATGATGGTATATCGCTAAAATGTTTTGTGCCAAGATAGCCTTGAAAACACTGACACAACGTAGCTGTCTACAGACCAATAACGTGCATCAAATATTATAATAGCGGTATTCTTATTGGCTCAGTCAAATAGGGCAGTAGCTCCACGTACAAGGAAAAGCCAGTAATCTTTTGATAAGTTGAACGTTCGTTGAAGCCTAGCAAATAGTCAAGTTTTCCCGCGATAAACCATCATCTCTAGCATCATCTCTAGTGATGCTTGACACAACATACGGCAGCCTGCAGACCAATATCATCCACTATGTGTTGCAAGAAACTGCAGTGTTTTCAAGGGTATGTTTGCACAAAACATTTTCACGATATACTGCCATCTCTACCTATAATTAGTAGGACTATGAACTTTTCGCGAAAATAATGTTGGTACAGTTTGCTTTCAGTTCTTCACGTGGACATCCGCAGTTCTGCTTCGTAGTCAGTCAGCTGAGTGACTTGCCTTACATAAGCTGTCGAATTTGTGCCCCTCTCACACACACACACACTCAGTGTACACTCTCTATCTAGAGAGCCACCGTAAACCTCGGAGCTTGTGGCTTCCAGGAAAGCCGGGCCAGATGCGAGATACGCCTTCAGAAAGGCGTAGGTACGTTGTCACGGGGGTGGTTTACGAGCCGTTAATGCGAGATGTAAAGTGAAGCTGCCCGTGGCAACAGCTCTACTATCCACTTACCTCGCTTACCCGGGTAGAGCGTTACTGCCGAGGTAACGACCGCGCTACTATACTAGCCTTGTTACCTAACACGTGATATATGGCCGTCCATACAAGCCCCCTGGCGACACCTTCTAGTTCACTGGAGTCTACTTTCCTTGCTCACTTCCTCCTCCAACACACCCACTCGTATGTTTTCTCTCCGGTGATTTTATTGACCCGGGTACTTTAGACCACCTGTTCTTGTTTCCTCGCGACAATATTCCCTGCTAAGTTGCACTTAAAAACTGTTGTAAATTTTCAAGATATTAAATGGAATATACACGAATACCATCTTTATTTTTAATGTAAGGTAAGTGGGCTTTACTTCCCATCGACAGCGAGGTCATTAGAAACGATTTGACACAACTTGATACAAAGACAACAGCTGGGAGACGAGTCGGCCATTACCTTTGTTCAGGAACCATTCCAGCATTCCCCTTGAGCGATTTCGGTAAACCATGTAAATCGTTGTTTTTAAAACGATTCTTGCAGTGTTGGCGTTTTAATAATAAAATAAGTATTTTGGACACAAGTCATTGCAACAAATGGTGTGTTACAAAGAAAACAGAGAATTCACGCAGTTGTTCACTTGTCTGTTTGGGTAAATGCTCTGGTTTCCTGTGTCACATAATTTACTTATGTCAAAAATACGTCTTTGGCCATTATAATAGCACCTGTATTTTTCTGAACACGTATTGTAAATTTTACAGAAATCACTGGAAAAAAAAAATGGCAGGTTCAAGTACCTTTTGGCTGAAATCCAAGGTCCCGTGTTCACGCTTTACTCAGACACAAAATACACGTGCAATCAACCCTACTGCTCACGTGGATGGCCAGTTTTACATCCGACAAGCTAGCACGATAATCATTGTTTCCATTCAGGTATAGGCCTACTGTTAGTTCAGAGTGCTCTAAGACGGGTTTAATAAACGAAAGTAAGTCATAGACTCATAGTACACACTTTCTGTAATATAACATTCCTTCAAATGAAGTACGAGAAATAAATAGTTCACTGTGCACAGTATCAGCTAACACTCCTTTACTCCTCTACTCCTGAGTCCAGGCGAAGCAAAAACATTTTGGATTAGACGCCCTACTCGAAAATAAAACAGTGTTGCAACGTTGCCATGTTTGCACATGTCCTTGCAACGTAAAAGAAAAGCCGTCGTTTTCCGGACCGATGTTTATTAGCATTATTTGCTTGTTTCATCGTCCTTGACACACGCCTTTCGTTTGTACCTATAATTACTAAACATCCTGTATATGTATTTATGTATGGGTGTGTTTTCTATATGTATATGTGATATATATATATGTGTGTTTTTATGTATGTATAAATGTGTGTTTCTATATATATGTGTGTGTGTTTATATATATATATATATGTTTTATATATGTATATGTCTTATGTATATAGTTTTATATTTATGTATATGTATGTATATATATGCATATGTGTGTGTTTTTTACATATATATGTGTGTTATATATATATATGTGTGTGTTATATATGTTATGTATACATGTGTGTTTTATATATGTATATGTGTATATATATGTATATGTGTACATATGTGTATATTTGTGTATATATGTGTATGTGTATATGTGTAGTGTATATATGTATATATGTGTATATGTGTGTATATATGTATACATGTATATAATATATTGATAGCCTACTCAAGAATTTGTACAGGCGTAGCAAAGTGCAGCTTACCTTACCAGGCACCCGCACCACGACACTAAGTGCCGCTGTGTTTATGAAGAGATCATCAAAGAATGAATATAAATCTTGGGAGCCCTGCCCTGGCAAGAAAGCTCACGCCGTCACTGGCCATGTTGACGACAGGTTGTGTCCTACCACTCGCTCCGCAACGTCCTACCACGATAATGACGTCCACTCCGAGTAATGAGGGACCTCACCACCAAGACTAGTTCCGGCCAGCCTGAGAAGGTGTCAAGGGCCAGGTTGAGGTTGTGAAGGAAAGAAGGGGGGGGGGTTGATGTCGAAGAAGAAATAAAAAGGTGCGAGGCCCTCGTGTTCACCGGCGATGCTGCCTCCAGATGAAGCCCCTACCTGGAAAGTTAGACGTCGCATCTCGGTCACAGAATACTAATTACCCGTTCTCCTGATGGTTATTTTTTAAAGCCTAAACGAGAACAGATATCAAAAATCTGTTTGGCAGTTTGATTTTAAGTAATTTTCTCCAATTACATAACTAACGAAATTATTGTTAATAGATTTCTTAATCGAAATTATATATTTATGTCTTGAAAAAAAAAACCTTTTAAACGAAACTGCCGAAAAGATTTGTGATATCTGTCGTGGAGTAGGGTAGGTTATCTCAAGTCACGTGATCAGGTATTGTCGACTACCAATATTTGATAATCGCCAGCAATTCTATTCAAGGTTTATAATTACGGAAATATTAAAAAGTCCTACATACTGTTTACAGGATAATTATTTAGCTGGATGCTACATCCGCAGTGCATTCTTTACACACCGAAAGGTCACCAGATGAAATATCGAACACTGGTAAAATTTCAAACACATAAAAATTAGAATTTTGGCTGACCTACCCTGCCTTCGTGACTTTCCATAAGCGCCTATTGCAACGAGATATTATAGGCTGTTCTTTTTTTTCCACATTGCAATGCAGGGGTTCATATTTAACAGTTAGTTGAACCTAAGTTTTTTTTTTGTGTGAAGCAAGAAAACGGGGAGGGCGATAAGTCGACTCCGATGCGTGCGTTCAACACCGCTTCGCCTCTAAGAGCAGAATACTGAACTAGCGTGCAGTGTTTTCGTAGAAAGTGTTTTTCAATCGGACTAATAAGCGGCGACCCTATTATTTTATTTGTGGAAAGTATGAGGTAAAGTCTGTGTCATGTAAGTGTTCCGTATTTTGACAGTTCACTTCTGAGAAACGTGTCTGTACACAGGTTTGCGGGGACCGAGCTTTTCCAGGAAGCCAGATAGGTTTTAAGCTCCAAACAATGGAACTGCCCGGCACATTTCTCAGAAGAGAAATGTCAAAATAGGACAAGTTACATGAAATAGACTTAAAAGTCCAACGCAGGTCGCCATCATTTTGTTTTACAATTACGGTTGGTAATTTTCCATATACAGCAATCTAAAAAAAGCCACTTTGACCACTTTTGAGAAGCTTGATAATTACGTTTTTAATAAGCTAGCGGTGTTTTTAAAACGCTAGACACATAGTTTCAAGCGAGTCTTCTTTTCATAGACATAGACATACATATTGAAAACACGTTTAATAGTAATATGTGAAAAAACACTTTTCGTACCACGCTACATCACATCTCATTCGTCAGGTCCAACTAACTCTTTAGTAGTGCCAGTGATTTTTGGTGAAAAGAATAATGCAACATTTTGTTTCAAGCCTCAGGTGCACATCGGCAGCTCTGCTTCAACATCAGTGATTGGTTGTTGTTAACTCTTAACGTCTCGGGGGATCTACCCGCAAATCACAGACGTGTGGTGTCGCAGTATCCTTATTTTCATTGGTACAGTCAAATGAGCCACGCCTCTTCACAAATACACGCTGCTAATAGCTATGAAGCATGGCGTTTTTCAATTAACTTATTTATTTTAATCGTAAGAAGACAATCCACTGCAGTGCAAACATTACTGTTCAACTTTTAACTAACGTATTGCCCGCAATCAATCCAGAAAAAAAATTATATCCTTTATTTGCTGGGTTGATTGGAGCCTAAATACACTAGTCCAAATTCGATATTTGTACTTTACCGCAAGGTAAACAGAATTCACGCTGGAATGGAAAATTTCACATTTTGCTTCTCAGGACTTCATAAAAACGAAAAATAAAAATAATTAATTTATTGCGATTAAAAAAATACTGGGGGGGGGGGGGTAGATTTTGTGTTACTAAGATTTTTTAGTCTTAATAGTCAAGTCTCCCACATGCGTGTTGATTTATTGGTTTTCCTTGCAATTTTTTTTTCCACGACCGGAAAATTTCAAAGTACCACAATGGAAACATAGCTACTGATCTTACCTTTCAGTAGACGTATGAGAAGTGAACTAAGAACTCATAATTATGTTTTTTTATAAAAGTTAACACAAATGATCAGTAGTAATGTATCAATGATAATAGGGAGCAGTACACTCTACCTACTCGAAAGGAAAAAAAAAACGTTAATTCGCGTGTTTTAATAATATAGCACATAATTCTGTCAATCACAAAAAAAAAATATGGAATTTTATTTTAAACCTAATCATTCCATGAAAATTCGACTATACATTTTTTTCTACATTAAGTAGAGTATAAAATGTTTAATATCCTTAAGTAAATGGTTACGTACCTCGCAAAAAAAAACGCGTTAATTGCTATATTTATCAGCGGAACACAAACATTTCTTACACATTTTGCTCTCAAACTGTGATTTTCGAGATATTTTCCTATTGAACTAGGCCACGAAATAATGACAACAGCACCGCCGAATTGTTCCCCAGAGCGTGTGCAATGAACTGTGATACAACAGCAATCGTAGTAGACATGTATGTGCTTTTGGATTTTAGTTTTTTTTTTTTTTCGGTAGTTTTGCTTGTGTTTTCTTGGTGCAAATATATGCTGTCTTGTCGAGATGTTAAACCTTTTATTTACGCCCCAGGGTTTTAATTCCGTTCGTCATGGTAAAATTTAAAGCTACCGAGCTAAATAGTGTAAAAGCAATTTGTTTTTCTATTAAAGTTACCATATTTCACCTATTTTACCGTTGTGAGTAAAATGGAGATGACTTCTAAATTTGTCGAATTTCGTGCCGACAAGTTTCAATAAATTCCTCGCCTTTCAAGATGTTGGAGTTGAGAAGGCCTTACATGGCGAAACCTGGCTGAAAATGTGCCTGTTGCCTGTCTTTTTAATCTCGCAGGCCTGGTAACATATCAGAGTTGTAGCACACATTATTAAAATTTCCGAGACACGTGAGATCACGCTTGTTTACCATCGTTTATTCTCGTTATGGTATAAATGAACCTATTCTCTCAAGTTGTATCGTTTCTGTGGCATGCGGTAGTGTAGGTTGACAAACAGGTTCGTACTGATTCGCCTCTTTCTTTTATAGTTATGCGGGTCGGGTCGTATATAATATCTCCGGTGCTTGTATAGTTGACGACTCGATGTCCATCCATAAAGTTTCCTTTGTGGAGTCTGTAAATCTTTGTACGTCGTCTGTTTTTAACTGCCTGGCTGCGGGATTCTTACTAAACAGGATTCACTCTTGTCACAATGCTGTTTATGTTGCTGTAACATTCTCTAGAAAATAACTTACAACCCTGCTTATAAGTAGCCCCGGTAGTTTTCGCGAAAATATTTTTGCAGCACTTTGTTTCAGTGCCTTACGTGCGTACCTGTATCTCTGCTTTGTGGTCAGTGATTGGATGCCGTAACACCCAGCGTCTGGAGGTTAAACCCGCAAATCACAGACGCGATGTGTGGCAGTTATCAGCGTACTGATTGGCACAGTCAAATGAATAATGACTCCGCACAAAACCACTCTGCCAGTAATCATGAAGTTGTGCTGCAGGTGTGCACGTAAGACACTGAAACAAAGTAGAGATGATGATTAGAGAAGGGTATGTATCGCGGGAAAAGTTGACTGCTTGCTAGGCTGCAATGTAATGTATTCATTTCTGAGGCTTTTATTTCGTTACTGGCGAGTCCCTATTTGACTGGGCCAATGATAACTCTGGTGCACTACTACTGTAGGTCTTTGATTCGCCTGTAAACAAGTAGACTGTGCTACATAACCGTCGGCCAACAAACAATACATGAGCAGGACGATGCACTGATTTGCAGAATACGCTTGCAGAAAACATTCTCGCGATAAATCACCTTCTCTAATGATGGTGTATCGCGAAAATGTTTTGGACCCTTGAAAACACTGTCGTTTTTTACAACATACATGATTGGGTGTTGTACAGCTGACATTCCGTAATTGTCTGCAGACCAATAATGGGCATTAAATATTACCATTTTCGGGATTCTTATTGGCTCAGTCAAATAGGGTAACAGGAAAAATCCAGTAAGCTGTTGATAAGCTAAATGTAAGTTGAAACAGTCAAGGTTTTCCCGCGATAGAACATCATCTCTATGTATAAGTTAGGTAGGGCAAGGTAAAATTCTTGAATTCAATGACCTGCATATTATAATCCACTATCTTATGCATACTCAAGCCCCGACCATTTGTCCGTTAGCTGCTACTCACTGGAACAACAGACAATACATTTATACACGGGGCTTGAGTATGCATATGACATTGAATTCTACCATTACATTGGACTTGCGAATGTTTTTTTCCTTAAGAACGCTGAAAACATCAGTTGATTCTTACGCTTTTATCAAAGCCAATATGGATAAAATACTCGATGACAATCCTAGATAATGGTATGTGCCAACTTAATGAGTAAATATTTATCCATAATTACTAATTCGTTATGCGTGATCTCTTGCGCCGCAGTTAAATGCACGAGGTTCCGGCGTCAGAGATTGTGCCTCAGGAGTTCGTAACACTAGAAACATGTTTGTTTAAAACGTTGGCTAAAACTATTGTCTATGATTGATATTGTTTGATTTTCGTAAATTGGCTTCAAGAAACCTACAGTTATTGATTAATGATATAAGCGTTGAATTGTGTACCACGCCTTCTTAAGTATAGGTGTGTTAACAAAGTAAATAAATAGGGCCACGATTTTGCCGCGAAAAGATTTTTGCCCCACTTTGTTTCAGTGACTCACGTGCACATCGGCAGTTCTGTTTCAAGGTTATTGGCAGCGTGTCTTTGTTCAGACACGTTTCTCATTTGACTACTCCAATCAGAATAAGATTATTGTGAGTCTGTACGTCTATTATTTGCCAAGGCAAGAGGGATTAAAATAATCCAATCACAGACGATGTAGCAGAGCTGCAGGTGTGCACATGACGCATCGAAACCAAATGTTGCAAAAATCTTTTCGCCATAAAATCGTGGCTTTATAAATAAATTATACAATTTTTGACCATACCCCCATGTAAACTCTCCCTAACATAATTTTTCTGATCAGACAAGCAGGCAAGATACCGCAACGGAATGAAGAGGTGGGGGAAACGGAATATCTCCGAGAAAACCCGCCAACGTATGGCATAGTCTGGCACAATTCCCACATGCGAGAATCCGAATTGACTCCGCCGGGAATCAAACCCGGACCGTGCCTTGCGCAACCAAATAATTTGAACTTGGTGAAATAAAAAAAAATTGTGTTGCTGAAACAAAATTACATTTTTTGTTTTATTCTGTTGCCCAGGTGCAATATTTGTTCAGTACAAATAAATACGTACGTGGCTGTGCATAGATTAATCAACTTCCATGGATATGTGTGTACGCACACACATTGCTCGTAAAGTGCATGGCATATAACTAGAGACATGAACTTTTCGCGAAAAGAATTTTGCCCCACTTTGTTCCAGTACCTTATGTGCATGTCTGCAGTTCTGCTTCATAGATATTGGCAGCGTGCCTTTGAACTATGACGTTTCTCATTTGACTGTACCAATCACAATAAGGTTACTGTAATACCACACGTCTGTGATTTGCGTGTAAAACCCCACGACACACGAATGTCAAAACATCCTATCTCTGACCGTGAAGCAAGTCTGCAGACGTGCACAGAAGTCACTGACACAAAGTGAGGCAAATTTCTTTTCGCGTAAAGTTCATGTCTCTACATATAACTTGTTGTATATCAACATACTTTACGTTTTATTTTCCGTTATCTACTGTATATTATGTGTTTAATGCATTAAAATGTATGTATGTTTAAATAAGATAACATTTTGTTATACCATGTCTTAAACGGACTAAAAGTATAAAATAATTTATCGTATAAAATGCTTGCAAGATTAAAAACGAAAAACGTGGGGCGCATAAAATAGATAATAGTAAAGACAATAGCTGTCGTGAGAAAACTTACACAACACTTTATATATTTTGCAGTATGCCTACAGTAAAATTGTTAGTTATTCTGGTGAACTATCCAGGCATCAATAATCTGTAGGATGCGCCTCGTGTTTTTTATTTTCTAATCTTACAAATATTTTAATTGGTGAACAATTTTTTATAATTTTGTGCATTTAAAAAACGCGGTATATTATTATTATTATTCTTTAATTATTATTTTCTGCTTTGTGATTTTGTGAGTCTGAAATTTTGCATACGATTTTAAACTATCAAAATATGTACCGAACAGACAGGCAAACACTAAACAGACAGACGAGAAAGCGAGTTAATTTTGCATTGTCATCAAGTTATGAGCAGTGTTTCAAGTCTGTAGCTCACAGGAAAGTTTGTCAACGTGGCATATTAAGGGCGCAGTTCACGTCGGTGTTCAACGTCTTTTTTATATTTATATTTTGCACCAGATATATATTTTTTCTTATTTTAGATTTGAATTGTGTTTAAATCTTCCACTTAGGAACTGTTTGTATCTATCATAGTTTTTGCGTAATGAGTCGTAAACAACAAAATTTGCACTTTACGGTTTTATGTAGGCCACTAAAACCAACTGACATACCAAACCGAAAAAATTCACAGTGTATAATAATAGTTTAGGCTGAGTTTTGACACATATAAATACAAAAATAAATAAATGTTTTTTTTTTTTAAAAATTAACTTTTAAATTTTCATTTCGAAATTCAGCATTTTTTTATTAAATACAAATATATTTTATTGTTTGTTTTTATATATGTCAAATCATAGCCTACAACATTGTTATACACTGTGAATTTTTTCGGTTTGGTATGTCAGTTGGTTTTAGTGGCGTATATAAAACCGTAAAGTGCAAATTTTGACGTTTACGACTCATTACGCGAAAACTATGAGAGATCCAAAAATTTCCTAAGAGGAAGATTTATTCTCAATTTATGTCTAAAATAAAAAAAAGTCTGGTACAAATATAAAAAAAAGTACGTTGAAAACTGAGGTGAACCGTGCCCGACATTTATATTATTTTATTAATTATTTCTCGATTTCTTATTTTCTTATAAGGCATTGTCACCCAGTTCAGAGCTATAGTTAAAATATCAAGCTCATTGGGAAATTAGTTTAAATTGCAAAAATGTGCACCAGGTAGGCAGATAGACAGACAAGAAAGCGAGTGAATAAAAACGCGGGAAAAACGTTTGTTCAAACTAACAAGAATCAGCAAATAGGTATAGAACAACGAGTCTGAGTACTGTGGCAGTTTACCTGTCTCAGACCTCGTTCATACGCGCTCATGTGCATCTGCTGAGTAAAGAATAACTTCCAGCCGTATTGCCGGTTTATGCTGCTCGAATTTGCTTCTACATACTTAGCTATTCTGTGGCAGTGATTTGACTCACGACGCAAGTTCTGACGCCATGTGTCCTACGACGCTGTACGGTCATGTTTACAGTGCTAAACATTTGGTTTCAAATTATTTTTGGTTTAAGACCGCTTGGTACATAATTCAACGCTAAAATCATTAATCAATAGCTGGAGGTTTCTTGAAGTCAATTTGCGAAAATTAAACAATAGCAATCCTAGACAATAGTTTTAGCCAACGTTTTAAACAAAATTGTTTCCAGTGTTACGAACTTCTGAGGCACAATCTCTGACGCCGGAACCTCGTACATTTAACTGCGGCGCAAGAGAAAACGGGTAATGAAATAGTAATTTTGGATAAATATTTGCTCATAAAGTTGGCAAATACCATTATTAGAGAAGGTGATTTATCGCAGGTAAAGTTGACTGTTTGCTAGGCTTCAATGTAATGTATTCATTTTTACGCTTTTATTTCGTTACTGGCGAGTCCCTATTTGACTGGGCCAATGATAACTCTGGTACACTACTTTTGGACGTCTGTGACTCGTCTGTAAATAACTAGACTGTGCCAATGATAACTCTGGTACACTACTTTTGGACGTCTGTGACTCGTCTGTAAACAACTAGACTGTGCCACATAACCGTCGGCCAACAATACATGACGCAGGACGATACACTGATTTGCAAAATACGCTGGCAGAAAACATTCCTGCAATAAATCACCTTCTCTAATCATTATCTATGATTGTCATTGAGTATTTTAACCATATTGGCTTCGAAAAAATCGTGGAAATCAATTAATGATTTCAGCTTTTATTTATCTTTAAGTTATTTTCTTAATTGCACCTAATATTTTTCATTAATAATATTTTGTGTTGTTACGAGTAGTCCACCAAATATTTAGCAACATATTATATTTAACTTTGTAAGCTTTGTAATTTCTAAATTTTCATCAAATTGTGTTAGTTCTCTGTACGCTATGATTAGGGGCAGGAAAATTTCGCAAGTTAAGGGACCTGCTGGCTAGAATCCATTATCCTATGCAAACTCAAGCCACGTCTATTCGTTCATTGTCTGCTGTTCCACTGAGTAGCAGCTAATGAACAAATGATCGAGGCAGGTCATTGAATTCACGAAATATTCCTGTCACTAGAGGTATATCAATTTCGCGGATTCATCTGGCAGTAGCCTAGATTTCTCAGTCCTGTACACGCTCTGAATACAGTCGATTATTCATTGGCTTACAACATTACAAGCGATAGCTCTATGAATCATTTCCTTATTTACTACTGGCTTGCAGTAGTCAAATGCGTTACGTGACAGCCGCCAGCTAATCACACACGTGATTATGAAGTATATATTTTTGGCGTTAAACCTGACCTGGAAGGATAACATAAATTGTATTTAAATGCGGCCCAAGGAAAATGACGGAAAATTCTTTTAAAATGGTTGGGAGCTGTTGTGTTAGTGTACACGGTAAAAAAATTCGTACTTTTACAAAAAGGTGTTTTGGAAACCAGTTTCCAAAAACGTTTTTGGTAACACTACAAAGTCTTTTTATAAAATTTACAAACTTATTTGTATATTTACAAACATTTCTGTAAATATACAAACAAATTTTGTATATTTACAGCTAATATTTGGTTAAGTTTACAACACTTTTTGTAGTGTTACAATTTTTTTTTTGGAAACTAGTTTCTAAATTTTTTTTTTTTTGTAAAACTACGAAATGTTTTGTAAAATTTGTCAGGTCTCCTAGATTTTGTTTCAAATTGAAAAATTTGCTCATTAGCGTTTATTTTACTAGTTCGCAAAGGTGTTTACAATATCTGTAACCACTTGAAAAGGTTTCTGACATCTTACTTTTATTACCTGACTTAATATGTTCTGATATTAGTTTATAAGATTTTCCTTGTAAATGTACACATTTTTTTTACTGTGTAATACGAAAAGGAAGTTGCTGGGTAACGTCGGAAATGTATAGTTTTTTAAGAGTAATAGAAAATGTCGCGTAACTGAATACTTATCGAACACGAGGTAGATAGCTGTCACTGTAGCCAGCGCGGACACAGAGGAATGTGAAGAAATATTTGCAACTCGTGAAGTCCTTGGTACCAGCTTCAGCGATGACACACTGGTCCAGCGACATGGCTGACGTCATGTCTCTTCCCCGGAGACTAATATTTGATTACCTCAGGCTTGTTACCACACCTGAGTTTATGTCGATTTTTCTTTCTTTATTTTATTAAATGTACGTTTTCCGTTTTTGTTGATGTGCACAGCATTTTGTTACACCTTCATGTTGGAATCACGTAAGCGCGTCAGAGGGCGACATAACCTCCGCCAATCAGCACCGAGGTTCATACAACATCAGCTCGACAGAAATTGCGGACGCAATACGAATTCTACATGGAAAGAATATAGATTTTAAGCGAGTCGGAGATTGATTTTGAGCCCAAAATGTTGGTGAAACTGGTGAGTTGGTAGTAAATTGCATTTATTTATTTTAAGAGAGAATTCCGTTGGTAAATTTTAGATTTCTTAAGAACATGTGTGATTGTGCTTTTATTTCCAAATTTGGAAATGTCAATGGTTATTTAAAATATATTACAAAAAGTGACAGCTCGAGGGTTGTTGGCAAACAGTACACAATTTGCCGAGTACTGTACACTCGTGTGAACAAGCCGCCGTACAGCAATGATCATGAAATATGTACTGGCTACATATTGTGTTGTGAGCAGTCAGTAACAAGCGGCGCATACATACCAGCATGTCAGTGGCTGTAGCGTCAACTATCTCACAACTCTATACAGGGTGTTACAAAAAGGTACGGCCAAACTTTCAGGAAACATTCCACACACACAAAGAAAGAAAATTTGTGATATGGACATATGTCCGGAAACGCTTGATTACCATGGTAGAGCTCAATTCCTAACATCTCGTTAAATGTCGCCGTAAAACACATTTCGTACAGACACTGTCCTAATTACGCAATAGAATGTTTCGTTAGAATGTACGTTACTTCCTAGGATCACCGCCAGGTGGGCGACGTGACGGGAGGTAATCTGGACTGCATTGCGTCTCTTCGACTCACAGTCCTAGGAAGTAACGTACATTCTAACGAAACATTCCATTGGGTAATTGGAACAGTGTCTGTACGAAATGTTTTTTATAAAGACATTTAACGAGATGTAAGGAATTGAGCTGTACCATGGTAATTAAGCGTTTCCGGACATACGTCCATATCACACATTTTCTTTCTTCGTGTGTGTGGAATGTTTCCCGAAAGTTTTGCCGTACATTTTGTAACATCCTGTACAGTTCTCTGCAACTTGTGCCCTACCTGGCAACGACCTTACAGCCTCCACTTATTATAAATAAATATAGGCCGGAAAATTTCGCGCTTTCAGTGACCTACATGTTAGCTGCTACTCAGTGGAACAACAGACAATGAACGAATAGACGGGACTGGAGTATGCATAGTACAATGGATTCTAACCAGCAGGTCACTGAATCCGCGAAATTTTCCGGCCCCTATAAATAAAAGAAAAAAAACTGAAATACTGTAAACATCTGTGACTGTCGTAATAGAGGTTATAACGTAGTGGCTGTGAACTTTTTTTTGTCGCGTGGCATCTGAACTGGTGTTCGTAAAGACGAAATATCTTAGTAACTCATCGCTTCTGTCGTGTCGCTTTGTCGCGACTATGTGATTCCAACCTCACTCGACATCTTACAGCCGTTACTTTCTAATCTGAAAAACTATAAACGGCTCTGTGAATTTAAACTATTTACTAGAGGGGAGGTAATGTACTACGTAACGTATCACATAACTAGGTAACTGCACATTCCGACATACTTTCTATCAGTGAAGGGTAGACTGAGAGCTTTTGTTCGCTCCCACGACAAGATGTCTTCCGTTAAGAGGAGTCCTTCGCAGTGTCAAATTTCCACCTTTGACGGGTGGTAACAGCGTAGTGATAAGAGCCAGTGTCCCAAGCTTGACGAGAAGCGTATCGCCTCTATTCACAGCGCGCCAAACTGGTGTGCAAGGTTTCCGTTCTAGTCTTTTTACTATGGGACTCTAAGCGGTGGCCCCAATATGTTATTTTTGAATAGTTTGAAGTAAAGACCAACGCATGCTTCTCGTTTTGCGCTTTACGAATTCAGGTAATATTTTCGGAGTTACAACAGTCTAAAAAACCCGTTTTTAGCCATTTTGAGAGGCCCGAATATCATGTTTCTAGCAAGCGTGCTGAATTTAAAAAAATTGGAAGCATGGTTTCAAGTATGTGTTCTTTTCGTAGGTAAACAAAATATGAATAACTTAAACGGTTTCGCGTAAAAATGTATGCGCGTGACACACTGCAACGCCGTCCATGCGCCAGTCGAGGACTCCTATTAAGGCGCCCGTCTACATGTCTCTCAAACTGCGTTGCAGTGTGTTTGAAATACACGTTTTATAAACAAACTGTTCCACGTGTGCTCACGCGTGTTTCGCACGAAAAGAAATAACATTTCAGGCCAGTACGGAATACAACTTTCAACACATCACGTGTGCTGCAAACTACTTGTGGTATGCAGCGAGGAATGCTTTTATAGCCACTAACTAAGATCTCTACGGTAGATTGACCAATCGCTAGGGGCACGAGTATTTCGCGTATTAATCTGGCAACAGCCTAGACTTCACAACTCTGTATACGCACTGGTCAAAGTCGAAAATACGTTGGCTTCTTGCTGTACAAGTGGATAGCATGTGTTAGCCCCTAGAATTATGTTATTATTTACTACTGGCTTGCAATCTCCGAAGGTGTGTCAAAACAGCTGTCGTCTAATCACAGAAGTTACAGTTATGTATAGGTTCTTGGCGTCCAGCCTGACCTTGAATCAGTACGCGAAATACTCGTGCCTCTATCAATCGCATGTGAAGCAGTCAAATCAGGGGCGTCATTTGGTGGTTCAGGGAGGGGGGGGGAGGCATTTGCCCCCTACCCTGGATCTAGAATTTTAAGTGTATAATATATTTTTTGTATTTTGTTATTTAAATAATGCTAACTTAAGCACATAAAACTGAAGTTTTGTTATTAAAGTTCCTAATTTATAATTGCTTAATTAATAAAAAAGATGCAACAAGATCACTATCGCCAAAAAAAACGTTTACGAGGGGTTACCGTTTTTAAATTTATTTATATTGACTTTGAAAACCCTACAATTTTCAATTAATGCGTATAGCGTTGATTTATATACCAGGCCGTTAGTAATATGGATGACGTACCATAAAAACGGTATGTCGTACCAGAAATGCAGTACGATGCGCCATAATTACAGTGCGCTTGTTAGCACTTGCGTAGAGGGTCGCGGGAAGGGCACGCAAACGCCCGCGGCTGTGCAGATATCAGGTGCATTTTGCAAGACTCGCAGCCGGCAGACGAGATAAGGAGAGAGAGAGAGAGAGAGAGAGAGAGAGAGAGCGAGAGCGAGTGAGAGTGCCAAGGGCAAGGCGTCATGTCGGCGAGCACATTCCTGTACGCCCGTACATCTCCCGTGTCTTGCAAGACGCACCGCGTCCCGACGCCTACATCTGGATGTTCCTGTTGTGCACTTCGCCGCGTCCCACACATTCAGTGTTGCCAACTTAAACTAACTCTGCTTTTGTTTTGAACGACTCTGATTGATTGAACTGAGCCTTTTAAAGGGGCGGTTCACTGAAAGTTTTAATGTTTTAATAATTTTTATTTTTGTACGAGAGTGTTTTGTTTTGTAGCGGTATAGTCAATTGCGATTAAATTTTACCGTAGCAAAAAATGTTTAGCTTTCATAGTTTTAGTATTATAGCATGTTAAAGTCTAAATTTGCATTAACCGGTCTTATATAAGAAAAGATAATACCAAACAATTTACCGAAGTGTAAAAAATTCTCACTAAAGAACAGTGTCACTGGCTACGCCAAAACATGTATGCAAACCTCATTGCATTCTTTGTTTAAAAAAATATTAAATTGTAAATAATCAATTGTTATTTTTTTTTTTAATTTTTTAAAAATACGAAACCAAATAAATGTGGTTTGTTTACATGTCGTTGCATGATCCGTGACAATGTTTTTCTGTGTTTTTCATTTCGGTAAATTGGTGGATTTTCCTTTCATGTATAAAACTGTTACATACCAAATTTAGACTTTCAAGGGCGCGGTTCACTTCAGTTTTCAACGTCTTTTTTATTTTTATATTTGTACTACATTTTTTTCTTATTTTAGACATAAATTGTGATTAAATCTTCCTCTTAGAAAATGTTTGCATCTCTCATAGTTTTTGCTTAAAGAGGCGTAAACGTCAAAATTTGCACTTTACGGTTTTATTTACGCCACTAAAACCAACTGACATACCAAACCGAAAAAATTCGCAATGTATAACAGTGTTATAGACTGTGATTTGACATATATAAAACAGTATAATATAATTTTGTATTTTTAAAAAGTGTTGAAATATTGAAATTTTAATTTTAAAATTCAGCGTTTGTTATTAAATACAAAAATTATTTATTTTTTGTTTTTATAAATGTCAAATCATAGCCTCCAACATTGTTATACACTGTGAATTTTTCAGTTTTGGTATGTCAGTTGGTTTTAGTAGCGTAAATAAAACAGTAAAGTACAATTTTTGACGTTAGTAGTATGATTTAGTTCCTTCTGGGACAAGGATTCGGAGTGTGGCGCCCGCCCGAGTGTGGTGCCCCCCGCCATGTTGTGACGTCACGTCCCCGGCCGCCATGTTGGATGACCGTGACCTTGACCTTGACCTTTAACCTTGACCTTGAGTGTCAAATTACCAAAATTTTCCAAAATTTCGAAAATTTCAAAAAAAAT
>PNEQ01026510.1:0-20311 GCA_003012365.1 Medauroidea extradentata | reverse complement strand
TCTCCCGAACAAGAGCAAGCTCTCCCAATTGATCGTCACCAGCTACCATGTCTCAAATTTGCACCCAGGACCCAATACTACATTATATCTGGTTCGTAGAGATTATTGGATCATATCTGCAAGAAGTTTAATTCGAAGTCTGCTTCATAAATGCATTCCCTGCTTCAAGGCCAGACCTTCTACTCTGACACCCTTAATGCGCTCGCTACCAAAGTCTAGGTTTGCAGATATTAGAGCCTTTAAGTCAGTGGGAGTTGATTTCGGGGGACCGTTTCTGGCTACACCCATCAGAAAGCGAAGTAAGACAGTTTTAAAGGTGTGGGTGTGCTTGTTCATTTGCATGACTACTAAGGCAGTTCACTTAGAAGTAGTCACAGAACTTTCAGCGGCAGCGTTTTTGGCAGCTTTGCAACGATTTATCTCCTAGCGTGGTATACCAGCAGAGATTTCGTCGGACAACGGCACTAACTTTGTGGGGGTGTACAACTACCTTAAGGAAATGTATCATTGTTTGTTTGAGGGAGAAGCTAGGGAAGAAATTGTGAATGTGTCAGCTGCCCGAGGTATAAAGTGGCAGTTCAGCCCTCCGGCAAGCCATCACTTTGGTGGTCTTTGGGAGGCAGCTATCAAGAGCGCCAAACAACACCTCAAGCGCGTAGTTGGAAACCAGGTACTCACATTTGAAGAATTTGGAACGTTGCTTGCTCAAGTGTCTGCTGTACTAAATTCACGGCCGTTGTGCGCCTTGTCATCAGATCCCCGGGAGTATGAGGTGTTCACTCCTGCTCATTTTCTTGTCGGAGAACCGCTTGTGGCATTGCCAGACCATGACTTGACGCAGTTGGCACTAAATCGTCTAGATAGGTGGCAACTCGTTACCCAGCTCCAGCAGAGAATTTGGAAGAGGTGGAGCATGGAATACCTCCACACTCTTCAGCAGCGAGGCAAATGGGACAAGTTGACACCAAATACACAGATGGGCCAGTTGGTCCTTTTGAAGGATTCTAACCTACCACCCTTGAAATGGAAAAGGGCTCGGATCACTGCTGTGCATCCTGGCCACGACGGAGTTGTTCGTGTTGTCACTTACTGCCAATAGAATAGTGTCTCAGTGGAGAAATTGATTGAACTGTCAGATTGTGTTGATTTTTTGTTTGTTTGTGTGTATATATTAATCATGTGTAACAAAACATTTTTATAGGACTAGTTGTCATTATTGAAAGTGTGGACTTTAGTAAGGAAATAGTTATTTTCGGTGGGCGGAATGTTTGTACCCAATCTGTGTACTTGTACTGTTGTTACATTGACTGTGATTTGAACTTGGTGCCTGCCCGCCATATTGAAAACAAGAGAAGTTAGTTCGATCATCATGGCGTCGGGAAGCAAGTAGTTGTGTTTCGGTTGCGAACACAGCACTTCAACAAACTTCAGTATTAAGAACACTTCATTACAAAGAACCAACAGTTTGGTCCCAACAAAACCCAATACTTTTACATGTAAATAACTTTCAGTAGTATAAATTGTTTTGTCTACAATAATTTGTTAATTTATCAAATATTCACTATAAAGAACATCTCTTGTGCAATATACTAAATCAAATTTAAGCATTGAAGGATGCTATGAAAACAAAAACAATTCAACTGGTATTCTCATACTGTAGATGTTGCAATTATTTCCTGTGGTCGTTACGAGTTTTATGTACAGACTTTTAGGAAAAGTGCTACACTGTGGTTAAGTGATGATCTAGGCTAGCAGCAAGCGAGGTTATAATGCTATGCAAAGAACCATGCTTGCACACTAAGAACCTGATGCTACGTAATGTCCCACAGATATCAACCCGTCTTTTTTAATTACAGACTACAATAAACATGACTTGCATCTTTAGAATTCCAGAATACAAGTATAGCTTATCGTACACAAAAGTTCACTTTTTGACAGTTCTGCTAGCAAATTACCTTATGGTCAGTTGTGCGTTACTATTTGGTGACCAAAGTTGTCAAGTTTGTCAAAATAGATACACTGCTAATTGCCCTTCCGCAAAGTTTGTACATTGTTGAACAAAAATTAAATATTGGTTTCTGTTTCCGAAATGAGAACTGCAAGCTGTTAAAAAATGCATTTGTTTGATTTTATAGCTGGTTAGTTGGTTGAGGAAACAAAACATTAGTCAGAATTTTTATTTCAGTATAAAGAACTTCATTATAACAAACAATTGGCAATATGAGTCCCTTGGAATTTGTTGTAGTAAGTTTTACTTTAGGTTTAAGATTGACTTCTTTTCGTATGTTCAAAATGTAGGTCAAGCTGACATATATCATAATAAAGTATATAAACAATATATTATAATAAAGTAAAAAAACAGTAATTTCATAAAAGGTTTAGATACAGTACATTCTCAGTTCTTGTTAAACTAAACTAGCATTTTAAAGTTTAAGGACCGGTTGCACCAACCAAGTTTAAGCTATTTATTCTAGATTACTCGGTACTTAATCTTGATTATACATGTTTTGGGTTACACAAAGCAGTTAAACTCGATTTTCTCATCTTAAGCGCGATTAAATTTTAACTGCCGAATTTGACCGGGTAATGTCACTAATATCGCTTAAGTTCATAATAAAATAGTGCGAGCACTGTATAATTTGGTATTTGAAGACAATACAGATGATGAAGACTTTATTCCTGTGTATCTGCCTTTTCGGATTAGAGAAAGATACAATCGGTCCATTCACTTTTATCGATACATACTCACATTTATTGATACATATACTGACAGTACAGAAGTCACAGTAGTCGAGAGGTAAAATGTATAGATTCTACGAGTGGAAAGAGTGGTTCGATGCTTATACCCTCCAAATTTTTTTTTGTTTCAAAATAATTGAAAAGTAAGCGTCCTTTATTCAAAAGTTACTTGATAAATAAGTTCAGTGTTATTTATGAAGTTCAGTGAGCATTAAAATTTTTTTTTTTTTCCATATTGAAAGTACAACTACAAGGTTATTCCTTGTAATTTTACAAACATATACTTTGTATTTTATTACAAGGGCAACCATTGTAGTTTTACAAAGAATTTCTTTGGCAACTGGGTTTTCAATGATTTTCTTTGTAAAAGTACAAAACATTTTTTTTACAGTGTATGAGGTTCTGTTTAACACCTGGTACTTTAAGGTTAGCAAAAAATATACACATGAGAAAATAATTAAACAATTGTGTGTAAATAAACATTTGCATTTACAGCAATAAAATAATGTAAATTATATTTGCTGGATTATCTTCCTCTCGTCTTTCTTTCTGGCTTTGCTCCAAAGTTACACAAGGGTACCTAGCTCCCTAGCTGTATTCCACTCCCCCCCCCCCCTAGATAGTATGATGCAAACACTCCCTCCTTCCCCTCAAGAACGTTGTAACAAAGAGTTTCCAAATGAAAAAATTCACAAACACACATTCGGCAATTTCCGACACAATTAAGGCAAGTCGGCTCACAAAACCCATCGTGCAGCCAAGTTTAACTAATCTCTGGTAACTTAAACTCGCTGTGTTGTTGGTGGAACGCACCTCTAACTTAAACTCAGGGGTTAGCTCTTCATCGAGTTTTGTTACTCTCGTTTTGTGGCAAAGTTAAATTTCGTTGGTATAACTCGCCCTAAATAAGAATAACGACAAACAAAGTTCAGAAAAAAGAAACAATTTCAGTTCAAATTAACAATATACAGTAGAACCCCGATTTTACGACTGTCTACGGTTACCAAAAAAATCGACTCAAAATCGATGTCGCAAAATCTATGTAGACCATTTAGAACCTTTAAATGAAGTACAAAGTCAGTTTTTGCTCAAATATCTCTATAATCTTCGCTAACACACCTAAAAAAAGTTCGCAATGTTAAAAAATATGTATAAAAATTACATTTATTTGTAATACCCTAATTTATGATAGAAACACGGACATGCCACAAAGCCTACCATTATCTCTTCCAAAAAAAAAAAAAAAAAAAAAAAAAAATACACTCGCGAGGCGGTGCACGTAAAACCCTACTGAGTAATTTTTTCCCCCAAAATTACGAAGTTGATTAACATAATGTAAATACTATAGTATAAGAAGTTGAAGTCTTTTGAACAGAAATATACAGTGAAACCCCTTATTTACACTTTCCAGGGGGACAGGGCGAAAAAGTGTAAATAGCAATAAAGTGTAAATGAAGGTAAATCTAAAAAAAAAAAAAAAAAACAATCAGCTTACCTTATTTAGTACTTTTGTTTTCACGTTGCTCAAAAAACTCTCTACAGGTAAAATCAAAGTGATAGTATTCATACAAGCTATGTATTTATCATATTTTGTCACATAAAATTTGGTACAGTATAAGTTACTAATATCGGAATTGAATATACTGTTACAGGAAGATTTATGGCACATGCACATACCAAGAGAATATCTTAAAATGTTAGACCCAATTTTTTTTTATAGTTTGGTAAATACCGTTCTGCATTTTACCATTATTTTCCAAATGCTATCATGAAATTAGACAAAAACGGTTAGCATTTGAATGGGAATGTACAGTTCTTCATTATTCAAATCAACACATGTTCCCACGAACTCATCACACTTCTCCATTATTACAGTATATGTTTTTGTTTTATTGACGTCAGGTATTACATTACCGTTTTATAACCATCTAAAATACGCTGCACTAAAATGGAAATGATTTAAAACACAACTGTTTGTAATAAACATTTTCAAACACGGTTTGGAAATTTTAGGTTAAAGTTACCGTTATTTGCGCTTACAAAGACAAACGAACGTACGTAAAGAGATCAATGTTGCCAACGAGAATACATCTATCGATAGCGTCCGAGACAATCGATAGCGCTAGCGGCAGCAGCATTTTCTTGCAGCCATCTTGAATTTATTGTGCCGTGAGCGCTAGCATTACACGCGATCACGGTCATTCTCCTATGGTTTTGCACGTTATCACCAACCTGTTGTGCTGCTTCTTCTTTGTTATAATTCCAAACCAGTGTAGATGTCCTTTCTTTGTCATATATGACTTTGAAATCTTGTGATTTTATTGTCTTCGGATGGCGAAAATGTGGGCGATAAACGTAAACAGCAGGAAAAATTAAATTTTGATGATGTGATATGCGGGAAAATGTAACATTGCACTAAATGGCAGACAAACGGGATCTCAAGAAAAAAGGCGAATTCGCGGGGGAAAATGTAAATAACGGTAACGTAAATACGAGGTTTCACTGTAAATGTTCCAAGTTCTAGAATTATCTCAATCTACCATAATAATCGTAAACATTGTGAGGCGCGTGCGATGAGTGTCACAACCCTATTGAAAGTAATTTTTTTTTTTTTTTCAAAAATTACAAAGTTGATTAACGTAATGTAAATATTATATAAGAAGTTACAGTCGTTTGAATATAAATATAAATGTTCCAAGTTCTTGAATTATCTCAAACTACCACAATATGTACAGTGAAATCTCATTACAAAGTATATGAAGGGAACTAGAAATTTTACACATAATACCGAAAATACTTTAAACTGAACAGTTATTTAATGGAAAACTTACTGTGCAGGTTCCAGTAAACGTACTTTAAACTGAACTACTGTACTTTATACTGAGATTTCACTGCAATCGTAAACATCGTGAGGCGGCGCGCAGTGAACATATACACACTCCTTAGCTCTTATAGAGGCCTGCTTCTGTTTGTAAACCTTCTTTGTGGCATAATGCTGCAAGGTTTCTAAAGAGTTTATCACACTTTCCAGTATGTCCAATTCACTGTCCAGCAGGTTCTAGAGTACTTGTAACGCGTTCACACAATCGTCTTTGAAGGGCCGTTGTCTCTTCCTCACTTTCTCCATCATCCGAAGAATTCAGTTGACCCAGGAAGTCGTCGCCACATTCACCCTAGACCGCCACTTCATCTGCAGCACAAACGTACTCCTCGTAGGTGCAGTCTGGGGCAATCCTTGTCCACTTAGCATCATCACACGGTGCACTAAAGGTACTGAAGCAGAAGAGATGGGGCGCCGACGACGGTCCGGTTACCATAATGTCATCCGGGAAGTCTGGGTCATCAACGTCTTTATCACACACAGCAACTGGGCAGAGCAAGGGAGGGGGCTTCGCCGACAATGAAGTGGGCATGCCGAAAACAGTTACGGATGGTTTCGGAGCTGATTTTGTTCCATGCTGCCTTGATTTCCAGCATGGCCTTGAACATGTCACAATTCTTCAACTCCCGCCCCATATCCAGATCTCTCACAACACTCACAGTCTGCCTGTTTGCGAAGTGCATCTTCATGCATCTGATGATGCCTTAGTCAAGGGGATGCAAGGCACTAGTGGTGTTCGCCGGTAAAAACACCAGCTCAATGTTTCTGAGATTCTGGATGTGAGGATGGGCTAGGAAGTTGTCAACGAATAGCACAATCATGCGATTTTGCAACCCATTTGACTGTCAAAAATTCAAACCCAGCGCATAAACATGGTGGATGTAACCCAGGCCTTTGTATTGTAATTGTAAGCACAAGGATGTGTCGTGTGGCCCTTAAAGGCCTGAGGTGTTTAAAATTTTTCTATTACAAGCGGGTTTCTCTTCTCACTGTCGTCAATGTTCGCGCAAAGCAGGACAGTGAGGCTTTCCTTGCTTCGCTTGCCGCCTTTGCATGGGTCCTCCTATACAGCAAGAGTCCGATCTGGGAGAAGATTGAAAAACATCGCCGTTTCATCAGCGTTGAAGACGTTGGATGGTTTATAGCATTTCAAAATGCCCTGGACCACAGGCAGCCACTTTTCCACAGATCCAGCAGGGATCGCCTCGCTTTCACCTGAAATTTTATGGTTGCTGATTATATCACAATTTTCAAACCAGTCTAGCCAACCTCTCTACGCCTTGAATTCCAAGTCCATCCTCAAAGCGAGCATGTCTGTCTTCTGCTGGATCATCAGGCTGCTGACTGGCACACCTTGTGCTCTTTGTTGTGCGAATTAGTCAAACACTGCCTTTTCCAGAACGGAACTCATCGACCCTTTAAGGCTCTTAGCCTGGCGTTGAGTCCCTCCCTCTCAAAGCAGCGATGATGGTATCATGATTCTTCAACATCGTAAAGAGTGTTGAACACCAGATGTTGTGTCGCAGTGCTACCTCCACTTTGCTCGTCATATTCTGTTCCACGTCCTCAATGACCTCATACTTCTATAGAAGAGTGAAGTCTTTACACTTGGTTTCACTCATCTCGTCGACAAATCAGAGTAACAGTCCAAGGTTGTAACCGATAAAGTAATAATAAATTGAAGCACAAAAATGAAAAAACAAAACCGAAAGCCAATAAAACTGCGCAGAGGTCGTCAATAATCAATTCAGTAACAGGTTCCAATCCAAATCAAAAATCAAAATCCAAAATAACTAAGCCAAAAATGGTAGTTCAGTAAGACTTAGGAGACGTGACAAAAGCAGAATAATGCACGAACAGACTGAAGGCTGAAGCAGTGATGCGGCGTGGGGATTGGGGTAACAAAGAGTAAAGGTGACTTGGGGCGACATGAAACTTGCCCTACCATTGGCTGCCCTTATGCTAATCACATAGAAAGGAACAAAGGGTTTGGATGTGAAAACGTTCGTCATTAGCTTTCACTGCTGCTAAGTGCACAGAAAGTATACGCTGTTCACTGTAAAATGAACACTTTTCAAAATCACTTCCACGGCAATATGTACCAATCAATACATAAATTTTGTGGAGACTTCAAATGAAAAATTGTACATACTGTAGTTGATTTGAAAAGTATACTGTACTCTGTTTAATATAAAAATTGAAATTTTTTGCAAAAAAAATACAAATTGGCAGAGGGAAAAAAGTAACTATAGGAGCTCAAAAGTGTTCACTTCACAGTGTACAGCGTATAGCATAGTTGTGGTATGCAGTGTTAGGATATGAAAAGGGGCGGGAGGACGAAGTGGCAAGTGGTGGGCGGTAAAGGGACGGACAGCACAGCATCTTTCTACCTACCACCGCTACAATCACGTGTTTATGTACCATGTTTGTGCCACGTGCACAGTGATAACGTAGTAATAAAATATCAGGATTTCCTTACGCAGCAGACATCCCGCTTCACATTGCCTCATAACTCAACACCACCGGACAAGCACGCAATGACTTTACATATTACAGTCGGCCCACCTTATCCGCGGTAATTTGTACCAGGAAATCAGCGAATGTGCAAAATCGCGTATATTCAAGACACCATAGTAAATTACATAAATCACCATATGCAATTTATGGGAAGGTTTTCCTACCTTCTTTAAAATACGACATGTGTGAATACAGATTGTCAATACATTCAGGAAGTACTACATAACATTTTAGGTAAATCGTATAGATATCAAATAATGTGTGCAGCGCGGCACATGTTAAATACAGCGACAGCAAGGTCAGCAGCGGTGAAGTGGCAACAGCACGCGTCGAGACATGTGGTCAGCCACCGCTAATATCGCCAACACAGCACTGAGCGGCGTGATGTGCGATGCTATCTCTCCAACCTTCGCTGCCAAGGATATGTGCTGAGAGGAGTGAACTGACGTATTGAATGACACTTGGTAACATGTAATTTTTAATGTGTTATTGAGTACTACAGGTACAGTCTTCGAAGGAGACATTACGCTGCAGACCATGGATTCGTATGTATCCGCAACCAGTACACGGCCACTCCGACGAAGCAGATAACTGTACTGTGGCTGACGCAACAAGTGTCGAGAGCGAGATTAGCTGGCGAAGGCGCTAGCAGCTGCTCGGGTGCCGAAAGCCGCGAAAGGCGCCCTCATACGTTCGTAGACCATGAGGCGCACTGGAAAATACAAATGGCCAAACATTTCATATTTATATATTAAATTTTTTTTTTTTGTCATTTTCAACCGCGGTTGATGATAGCGGAGGTGACGTCTGCGGATAAGGCTACTGTATTAACTGCGGCAGCATAATGTTATCTAAGTATGCTTGAAAAGTGTGTTATTGTTACCGTATTTATCGGCATTGAGGCATATAAGACGAGTCATGGTTATGAAGGTACAAAATCTTGAAAAAAGTAAATAACTAATTTTGAAATTCCCGACCGAATATTTTTTCCTTTGCCAGAAACAATAAAAATTTAGTTTAAATATTTTCAATGCATTTATTACTATCATAATAAACATCATAGTAGACACATAAAACTAATAACATTGGCTACTACTGCCCACCGGGCGCCCAAGAGCCAAGGAAATGCACAGCGGCAGCCAGCGACCCATGCCGGCATCAACAGTTGCCGACAGTTATGCGCGACTTGGCAACGCCGGACTGAGGCACGGCACGTGCAACATGGCAACGCCAGGCTAGAACAGTTGCTTGCAAAGTCATTGCAATTCTGTGCGCTGTTGTCTGCCAGCCTAGCACTAGACGTTAGACACATGAATGTGCGGTACGGTACCTAGATCCTCGTTTTTTCCACCCGAGAGTCTTGTGCTTGCGAAACAAAGGATGAAAGCATGCGGACCTAGATCCTCGTTTTCTCTGCCCGAGAGTTGTAGGCTGACGAGACAAAGTATCTCGGCACGCGCACGCATCGATCACCGCTTTGTTGCGAGGTAGTGTCCTTTATTATGAATGACGCTCATCAAAATTTCGTACCGTAAATTTTATTGAAATAAACAGGGCACTCGCTTTCATTTGTGACAAAAAACACAATTTCTTGGAACATCATACAACTCCACAGCTTACAGCTTAGCTTTCAAACAATTTTTGGTTACCAAAAATTTTTGCACCCTCATATAAGATGAGTAGCAATTTTTGAGGACCAAAAATATGTAAAAATTATAGTATAGCATTTGGCTATAGGTAGCTAGTTTGTTTACTTAATTGTTTGTTTATTTACTTTGCTTAGTCTATTGTTGTGATCCAGTATTTACTTATTTTTATTTACTTTTGACTGTTAACCTTTAATCTAAATCTAAGTTTCTCTTTGGACAGGGTGCCTAGTTAAATTCTGCCTCCTCCTAGCTAGTTAAATTGATATTTTACTCATTTTTTTTTTAAATTAAATTTTGTTAGGACTCACATCCTATAATTTAATTTAATTTTTTTTTGTTTAAATTTTTGGTGGTTTAGTTTTAGTTTCAGGGTTTGTTTTTTGAGTTCGCCTCGTTAGGCAAGCTTCTTTGTAACTAGGGAGTCGATTTTTTTGAAAGTTCGAGGAAGTCTTGGCCGAGGTTCCGACGTTGCTGGATGGTTGCCGACTCGCGGCCGTAGCTACGCCTTTATTATCGGGCGCCTGCCTAAATTTTGTGCAGTTCTGTGGGGCCAAGACATAGTTTCAAGATAAGAGGCCGATAACATATAAAATGGGAAGCTTTATCGGGCCTAAATATTAATATTTTGAAGTGTGCCAGAGGTTTAAATCGCCGTCGTCGCAGATGACGCCGCCGATGACGCCATCGCCCTGTACGAGTGGTATGCTGGCGAAGGACTGTATTTTTTTTTTCGTTGTCTTTAACCTCAACCATCTGGTGAATTGAAATTTTAAGGTTTGAATCTTCTATTTTCGCTGTTTTCAAGTTTTGCACCAGAATGTCCGTATTGGTAGTAGCTAGCTTGCTTGAGACCAGAGGTCCGAGATTTCGTGTAGAATCGGCACGCCTACCGACTTTTGAGCTAAGCCGAAGTGATATGATTTATATGTGTTAATAGAGTATTTTCTGCCCACAAGTTACGGCGATCAGAACGTTAAAATGAGTCATTTCCTGAACCTAAAACCTGAAGGCTTACCTAGCTTAGGCCTATATCAACATCAACTCTGTTTTTTTTTCTTCTCTCAGTTAAACAACATCAATTAATTAGTTAAATACAGGAAGTAACATTTTCAATATCTCTTTTGATTTCATCCTATAATTTTATTAATCTAAATATCTGCTTCACTTAAGTTGATGTAAAGGATGTGGTAGTTACAAATACTGATAGGCCTATTGTAATTTCCATTAAATCCTCTTAAGCTAATGTTGCAGCAAATTCTAACTTCTAAATAAATTTTCAAATACTAGAAATTATGGTCTGGACTTCCTTCCTTAAGGTGAATCTTGTGTCCAATTAGTTTTATCAGTGTATGGTTCAGGATGTTCTGTCGTACAGCTGGGAAGAATGGTGACGCTGTCGTGTGGTAGGTATTTCTGCAGGTCTACGCAGTATAAAGGGGTAAATCTAACAACACTATCACAGTGTACCTTACTGTCACCACGTGTACCCTTAACCACACAACATAGCACACAATCACTTCAAATTCTTATTAAACACATTATAATAGTCTTATATGTCTGCAAATACGGTACTAACCCAATTCCTATTTTCTTTTATATTTGACGGTGCCTAAGAAAATTGTCGTGAAATTGCTGTCATCGTAAAATCGAGTTTCTACTCTAATATTTAAGATAAGCACATTGACAATACAAAATTTTTGTTTAATTATTTTTATTGTAAGCATAAATAATTTTAAAATGTAGCACAAATGCTTGACAGGCCATTATAAAGTGTGCGGAGGGCCCGCAGGCATAGGGTTGGCTGTCCCTGTACTAGCGCCTTTATGCACACATTCCCCTTCCCCACACATACACAGACATTATTCCACCTGCAAAAACAATCATTGTACTAGCACCTATATGCACACATTCTTCTTCCGACACATACACAGACATTCTTCCACCTACAAAAACAATCTTTCACCAACCCACACACACCCACCCACCCAACCCCATACACTCACATATGCACACAATCCACATGCATACGTCACATGCACCCACATGCACACCATCATAGATTTTATAACAATGTTAACGTAAATGATGAAGCACTGAATACCTAGACTTGGTGAGATGTTCTTCATCTGGTACATCAATGTTGGTTGTGCGAAAGGCTGTCTCCCCAAAGGTGGTGGTACCCAACAAGCGTATCTGGGACAAGCCAATGTTGGATGAGTCATGAGGCTTGTAAAGCCTCAGTAGCACACTGGTGACCACTTCTGGCTGTGGCAGGTTCATCACAATGTATGTGAGACCACTGGTAGGCAATGGAGGGCAGATGGGTACCAGGGAGGAACTGGAGTCACGCGACACTTCAACTGCAACTGCTGATGGACAGGCTGTGTGCAAAAACATCATATAAAACCCCTTGCCAGAACAGTGTGTGTACCACTTATAGTCCACATTTAAATGTGTATATATTTTTGCGTTACAGAACTGTAGTTTCTTTAAACACTAAGCCAGATTCACAACCACACTTAACATACGTACGAACACACGCACATGTGTTAAGTATTAGAGATTGGTTTCACAACCCTATTTAACGTAGACACGCTGGCCCGTAAATTGTTTATGTAACAACAAAATGTCAGTAATAGATTATATCAATTTATTTTTATTTTTCGAAGCAAATATATGACCACCAGATCAAAGATTTCTCAATATAAATGAATATTTAATTGAGTAACATTTGCACATGCTATATTCACAACCACAGTAGAAAGTTGATAGTACGTACGCATGCTACGCAACTATGTGAATGCTAGCATGCATACTTGGTGTTTCTACTTTTACACGTACCGACGCGCGTATGCTATGTGGTGGTTGTGAATCCAGCTTTACAGCACAATAGTGCTAAAATGTTCCCAATTATTACCACATTATTATAAAGCAGACAGAGCTCCTACAAAAATGTTAGAACAAGTTTAACAGTATTTTTTCTTACCAGTAATTATTCAAACTAATATTTGATCCTAAAAATTTTTTTTCAGTAGCCAATCTTAACAATGATACTGTAAACCCCCAATGTAAAGATAATGAATCTAATAACATTATCGAATGACATAATTTTCAGGAACCCTGATAAATTAAAAATAATTTGAAAAATAGAACAAAACTAAGAAAAATGCAGTAAGTCACACTTACACCTAATTAAAAAAAAAATTGTGTGTCTACATTAAACATTAACATTCTGCTTTTATAAATATTTAAGGTGAAACTAAAAAAGTGAAAAAACGTTAGAAACTTAGGTTTGAATATACCTGAAGAAGGAGTTGGGTGAGTTTGGCCACGTGCACAAAACTGACATTCAGTACATGAGATATGGTGACAAATGCTCACCTAATAGCACTTCTCCCACACTACCTTCCAAGAACCCTTAATTAAGCTACACAGCTAGCAACCTGATGTGCATATAGGATTGATAAATGCAAATAAGTAGCTTATGCCAACCTCATTTCCAAACTCATTTGTTCATTGTCATGAGCAACAAGGCACACCAACAATACGGCAAGTTTCACGTCTCACATCTTTTATTTTCTCAACATTTTCACCCACTGTGATCTCAACCATTGCTGCTATATGTAGGAATGTGTGTCTACTGGCAGGGACTTCTCATGATTTTGGATTACTGTCGCAATGTTTCAGAATTAAGGAAATTTACAGTCTATTACACAACACTGAAAATATCTCTCTAAACCGTTTTTTAAATAAAACAATTGCGAACTGGCAGCTCGTGAAGAACCAGCCCATTACGATTGGGTTGGCGTTTACAGCATTTGAGGGACGTTATGAAAGAAGTAAAATGGTAAACCAGCATATTCTTGTACAGTTTCTCACCCTGTTATGGAATTGCCAGTGTTGTGATTTTATCTTATACCCAATATGATATTGCAGTTTACACTCAAAGCTCATACTGCGTGTGGCTTTTGGATATGTCTGGTGTTTGCTCTTTTTTAACCACGACATTTTGTTTTGATTTTTGTATTTTGACTTTCCATTATAAACTGACTATACCTATTTATTTCAGACAACATTTGCAAACAATTTAAATGGATTACAACGCAGTTTAAAATTTTGGTTATTAGTTTTATATTAAGACTTGTTAATGAACAAGTTCAGTATCAGTTTAAAACAGACATAACAAAATGTCCCCATGACATTGAACTTAAATGAGTGATTATTGAGACTGCCCCAGCTTAAAGCAGATATCACAAGGGAGGCTGGATAGCATTTGACACAACAAAATGTTCCAATTCACTTCAGCGAACTTTGCAACAAAATAACTGTAACATCTGATACGCAAATACAGTACTAGGCGCACAATTGTATGGTATTATTTTTAGGTGAATTTTGTTTTTGTAATGTTATTTCGTGACAGGCTTCTTGATGTCTCCTAGTATTAAAATAAATGTCTTCTGGTACTGCAAAAATATATTGAATTTTGCATCAGATTTTTAATTCATCAAAAAGATGTGTGATAAACGCAGACTCAGAAATTAGAACTACAGTACACACACCAATAAAACTGTACATGTTTTCGTACTATACGAAGAGTTACAAGTTTACAGGTACATAATTTTCGGATGTAAAATTTCCTATTTACACTGATGTTTCTAAACACAGTGACAATATTGGTCATTTTTCATTTCCTTCAATTTTCAACACAATTCTTAACATTAAGTTTTTACGTGAACGTGCTTACAAAAAACAGTAACAAACAACTAAAGTTGCCAGAGATTGACAGCACGAGCTAGTTGCATCAATAATACATGGTATAATATAGAGCAACAAAAATGGTGGTATGGAGGCCTGATGACATGTAATAAATAAAAGCAAGAATACCAAGAATAGAACCTCACAATTAATAGTTTGGATAATTTTTGCTGTCATATACTGAATGCTAGTGCAGGTACGTATATTTTCGCTGACAGATATTGCATAAATGGATGTCATAATACCTATTTTCAAATGACAGTGGCTACAACCATTAGGATGTCAGCCATGATTGTTTACATTTCCACAGCTGTTTGTGATGTTGATGACTAGCTACACATAATCAGTAAAATTTATGCATGCAGAGTAATAAATACATGAAGGAAGCTAAATTATTAGTAACAAAACTTTGAAGAAAAACAATTTCATTCGTTGTGACCATAATATATTATTCTCATTCCACAAGCAAGTGCACTTTGATTATACACTAGTGAAATTGTCAATTTTCACTAGACATTGTGCATTTGAATATATTTTATGTTAGTGGTGTTTTAGAGTTTATTTTTGCAATTACCACAAAATTGTGACTCAAGTAACTACAGTAAAACCTTTATAACAACCCCTTTTATAACAACTTCTATATAACAACTCTTTTCTCAAGAACTATGGAGTTTTGAAATAGGGGTTTAACTGTACAATTAAACCTCTTTATAAAGACCACTCCTATATAAAGATCCAATTCTAGGTAATCATGAGGGGTGTTTATAGAGAGGTTTTACTGTATACAGACAGATTTACATATATTACTTGAGATTACCACTACTTAAAGAATATGTGCTTAATATTTTAATTGTTTTTTCTATGTAAGGTATGTTAATATGAGTGATCATGTGCTTTATTATATGTAGAGGCAGATACAAATTCATTATTATAACTAAATGAATATGTTTAAAAAAGAAATGATTACTATGATAGATGAATATACAGCAATTATTTTACGTTCACAGCATTTCAGAGTTATAGATGCAACTTAAGTATATTATTAAAATAAACATATCAACACGCACAATGTAATTTTATTTGGTGTGATAGGTATCAGAATAAATACTTTAATCTGACTGTAAATGGCTTTATAGTGGATGTATAGTGTTCTGATGCAGTTTTTTCATGGCGTTTGTTGTACAACTGCGCAGCATGTTCCTTTAAATAATATATTATTAATAACATGCTTTCTTGAGGCAAAGAATGTGAATGAGTTCACAAATGCTAAAAATTACAGCAAGCCAACACTGTACTCCTGAAACTAATATCCACTTGCAACAAATAAAATTGAATAAACTCAAGCTATATTTACTGCGGAAGTCATGTTTATATTTCTGCTATTTATTTATTTTCTCAATAAAAAAAAGTTGTATTGAAACGTCTGCAGTACCATTAACTCTGCAAGCAGTGCGACGAGTTGCAGCGCAAGAAGTTGCGTCTAACTCTATTTAAAATTTTTTCCCTGCTATATGAAGTTGTTTTTGGTTTTCATAGAATACTAATTATACCCGGCAGACGTCCTGCCTCTATACCAGTTTTCATGGCGATAAGTTGAACAGTATAAAAACTGATATGCTGCAGCACCATCTAGCAACAAGTTATAGCAAAATTAATATCGCAAAAATATTTTTTATTTATATAACTGCATACACCAATATTCATGGAAACTGGTTCAACGGTATGGATGCTGTTGTACTGCACCACCATTTAGTGGCAACTTATAAAAAAATGGATATCAATAAAATATTCTCTGTGTTCAAGTATCTACGTATACCAAATTTTATTGCAATCGGTTGAACGGCACAAGCTGATGAGCTGCAGCCTGATATAGTGTCAAGTTAGAGTAAAATGGAGAGCAAAAAAACTTCTCATTAAAAAAATACACATATGTGCCAAGTACCATAGAGATTGACCAACGGTGTCTCAGTTTATCTATCTCATATACACATACATGCTGCTCACCACTTCTAGTATATTTGTAAAGAGTGAATATGGGCTTCTAAAATACACTTTTATTTGGAAAACATCTGTTTTTATTGTATTATAATAAAATATCAATAGAAAAATACATGTATTTTGCCAGTATGGTAAAATACAGTAATAGCAATCATGATAATAGCGATCACAATAACAGCAAGAACTCCAATATAACAAGGTATTTTCAAGGAACCAACAAAAAATTACTAATATTTTCAGTAAAACTTGTGATTTTATCAGAAGAGAAATGTATGGAGACATCATGCAAAGAAGGCTTAAGGCCATTTTCGTGTCTGTGCGAAATGGGACTTTTTTATGTTTGCTGTTGCTACACCACCACAGCTGCCACCCTTCTCTCTCTTCTCAACAACCTTGTCACCTCTGGTTAGGAATGATAGTAAAGTAATAGCTCATCAGTAGCCAAGATTCACATAAGCATGAGACTTGGGGTGCTTGCGCTACAAAACAGCCTATAATATTAGACTCTAACCTAGCAGATGAGTGTTGATCAGATTAAGATGGGTGAGAATACCACTGGGCGAGGAACGAGATCCTCAAACTTAAGGAAGGTTGTTTGCACACACCTTAAAACAGGGTCTCTAGCAATCGGTGTTTACTGGCTGAAATACACTCCGGCGGATGCCCCTCGTTGAGTAGCCGTTACACTGATCCGGACTTTGGCTTGACTGGTGAATTCAGGGGACTGATCAGTGGTTTGTTTAAGAGGCGTTACTCTACAAGTATCTTTCCGACGCATGGGATGCATTCGAGTTTTATCACTATTTGCTGACTGGACTTTATATTGTTTATAAAGCACTGGGAATGTGGGTCTCTCTTCTGGAAGTGACATTGAAATTACAAAAGTACACTGAATTCCAATTTACCACTGGTTGTGTTAAATTCTGAGCAGGTATTTACAGAAGGACTTCACTGATTAGAATTGGCTAAACATGAATATTATACAAATTTGTCACAGTTCAATTATACTGTACACTCTTAGAGTTACACAAAACTGGGCAACATTCTTTTGGGGCAAATTAGAAACGAATCTACTGGTCTACATTATTCGTACTTCAGGTCATAGAGAGTCCATTATGATAGTAGGATAGCAAGGTAAGGTTAGGGTTTTTTATAGAGGCATTTTGGACATCACTAAACAGAGAAGAGAGGGAGAAAGCGGGGCCTTTCGGACGTCACCAACTCAGGAGGGGAGTGTCAAAGTGTCGCGGAGACTAGGCCGGGTCCTAAACGACTGACTAGCCCCCCCCCCCCACCCCATATACGCAGCCACTATGGTGTCAAGAAGGGCAGGTGGCTTCCCGGAGGTGGGACGAGATAATGGTACCCTTGCAGAGGTGGACTGCAGGAGCAGGTACACCAACTACCCTGCGAGAAAATACCACTGTGTGGACGTACAAAACCACTCGTAACAAAAATTTCCCCAACTAACTTTTGTAAGTGTTTTGTATTTTATCTAAAAAGGGAATTAAAATAATTACTGAAACATGAAATATCAAGGTTATTAACAAAAACATTGCTTAACAAAAGGTTGTTCACACATTTCTTGTGATTTGTAGTCTTTTAGGCATTTGGCTATGAGAGTTACCCAAAGGAGTTCACAAACAACAAAAAAGATACAAGAATAGGAAAATACAGTAGAACCCTCTTATAATGTTCCCATTTATAATGTTCTCCGGGATATAACATTTACCTTAGTTTTATCGCTGAAACTGTTTTATAATTGGAAATTGTCTTCCCATTTATCATGTTAACATTTTTTTGGGTCCCTTCAGAAACGGTATAACAGGGTTCTACAGTATTAACAAACAGCAAATATTAGTGGCAGCGCTACATCAAGTAGTATGAAATAACAACAACCTACTTTAATATTTAAGCAATGGTTAAGAGCAAAATTGAGTTGAACGCAATATACAGTTACAAAAAATGATGGTGCAATGCAATGTGTCAACCTGTTAGTCATACAGCTGTTGAGACACCTCCAACATGTTCTTCCAGCTTGTTAACTGACCCTCCATCCCATTCCAAGCAAGCACGTTTCTCTCATTATAAAATATTGCCACTTTACATACAACCAGATTCAATGTTATTGTGCTTCAAACTTCAATTTTTATATTTGCTTTGGTTTACTGATAACGACTTTGGATTATTTAATAAAGGGAGGTTTCAAAACCAAATTTAAGTCACGAGGTGCTAATTATAAAGACATACAGAAAACTATGCTTGCCTGGTTTGTTAACCAACCAGCCATAGCAGCGGGAAGGTGGCTCGACACAGCTGCCTTCCTCTCTTCCCATATTACCACACTGCCAGCTGTGAATGTCACATACTGGAGAGGGTTGAATAACTAGTTAGGGACGAGGGGGGAACTCAGAATGCAGACCAGGCGAGGTGACGTCATGCACAAAATGTTGCCGGCCGGCTTATGCAGTTGCCATATTCTACAAGTGACAGCTGTAGATTCATTCGCACTTGTATCATGCTATCTTAGGGCTGGTTTCACAATGTCTGCTTATGTTCAAATTATCATCGGATTAAATTTTAAGTGATGGTTAGCAGTGTTTTGTGTTTCTCGAGTTATGATCAACTTAAAACTGTTGTTTAACTAATGGTAACCAATGGTTAGTTTAAACACAAGAAGAAGTTCCGGTTACCGAGTTAACCAGGACATTTAACAAATATGGCAGATTGTGTTTTTAAGCATTAAAACATAAGCCTTGTGATGAAAACATGATTATGCATTACCAAAACAGAAAAATTAATTGAATGTGAAGTTACCCCATACACTCATGTATAATGCGCCCTCCTGTATAGTGAGCACCACGATTTTTGGAACAAGATTCAGGGGAAAAAATTTTAGTGCCTTGCTAGTATGTAAAAAAAATCACTGGAGTAAGACAGTATAGCAGTGGGAGGTAGGCTATAAAGAAGGGCTGAGGGTGAAAGGAGATGTGACTGGCAACAAAGAAAAGAGAGAGAGGACATGGAAGTAGGAGATGGAGAAGCAGCCTGAGGGAGGCTACACAGAAATATGGAGGGGGAAGGAGACCTAGCTGACAACAAAGAAAAGAGAGAGAGGACATGGAGTAGGAGATGAAGAAGCAGCAGGAGGGAGGCTAGAATGAATGGCCAAGGGTCATGTAGGTGGGAAGTGGGGAAGGGGAAGTGAGGGAGGGGAAGTGGGGAAGGGGAAGTGAGGGAGGGGAAGTGAGGGAGGGGAAGTGAGGGAGGGGAAGTGAGGGAGGGGAAGTGGGGGAGGGGAAGTGGGGGAGGGGAAATGGGGGAGGGGAAGGAGACATGACTGGCAACAAAGAAAAAAGAGAGGGGGAAAGACAGCATTCATACTGGCTAGAGAATTATGGGAGTAGAGATATTGGGGTGGGCTTGTCCCTTCCTCTGCAGCTATCTATAAATAGCCTGCCAAGGTCACTTCCTGTGACCTGTCAGCCTGCACATGTGTGTGACCTGTCTGCCAGCACAACACTCCCTCACTTCCTAGGCCTGCTGCTTCAAAGCATGTCCCAGAGAGAGATAAGTAGAGCCACTCAAAAATGGTAAATAAAAACTACATATTTCGTCAAATAAAATACAACATTTCGGTATATAATTTCGGTGAATAAAATTTTCATAATTTGATTATTTCATTAAAAAAATAGCAATTCTTTCCTTAAAAATATTTTTATGTTTGCAAAAAAGTTGTACAGCTCTATTATTGGTGCATTACAATCAAAAC
>PNEQ01026509.1:0-11007 GCA_003012365.1 Medauroidea extradentata | reverse complement strand
TTAACGTAACATTCGCAACTCGAAGGTATTCAGTACATAAAATTAACTTACGTTTTTCACTCTTACATTTTTTAGGATATTGAGACTGGTCAAACTTATATTGATATAAAATTAATTACTAGGTTATATAGGCTACACAATTGCAATACATTTTTCATGCGATTCCGGTTGCTTCGCTAACATGCCGTTTAAGTTGCGGAGGACGTTTTGTGCGTTGCCACTTTCCGCCCCATCTAACTTTCTTTTTCCTGTTTGGTCTTTCAGGAATGCTTTGTTTCCCTTCCTTCCAATCTTCAAAGCGCTTTCCAGCCAACCGCCATTTCAATTACCTTTGCATGAGACGGTCGCAATTTAGTCGACCAAATTAAGTATTTACCCGCTCGTAATGGTCAAAGCGGGTCGGATAGATAAAAGGCAAGAGTTGCTCTGGGGGTCCAGAATTGTGGGTGGGAAGAGGGATTTAGAGGGGGTTTGAGTGGGAAGGGGGAAGGGCAGTGTGAGTTAGGGTGAAATGAGCCGGACAAAGAGTCGGCCTTCGGGTAACTAATCCCTAGTCCTATTTTTAACTGCATCCAGACATTATTCACTTAATAGGAAATACAGTACACTGTTTGCTGATGTCACCCCACACGGAATATAGGGCGAAATGAAATCAGGGTCGGAAGGTCAAGCAACAAAAGGAACAATTAAAATTTATTTACATTTTTTTCTTTCATGTGATCTAACACAACAGGATTTCGAGGAATACTTTCCGCCTCCATTTATGTCAACATTCTAACCGTTATTTTCGTCGGAAAGAAACCTCCCAAAGCAAAGTGAAATGGGGTTCAATTAATTTGGGCTTGTAGAGTTTGGAGGGACCAGACTTCTCGTTTATCTGCCTGATTACTTTGAGCCCTAAATAACGGAACATTTACCCTGGACTAATGGTTACAATAAAGAACTACGTTTTATACTTCACGGCAGATTGCAAGAGAGATAGATACTGTCGACCTTGGCTGAATATATTACTGTGCTCAAGGAGTCCGCTGTGCTTTGATGTGTACGTTAGCAAAAAATGTAATAATATTTAAAATATATTTTTTTTACCAATGAACTCACGTGTATGACAATTACAAAACACAATGCACTGTCATTTTTTAACCTTACACATAGATAGTAAAATCGATTTCCGTATGTGTGTGTTAAAATAATGTCTTCGTGTTTGTACTAAATTACCCAAGGTCTACAAAAAGGAATGTTTTCCAACTTTTTTAAAAAATAACATGCCGGGGTACCTGGCTAAATAAAGTCTTGTAGTTCCATCGGCACGTCAATAGCGCGCGATGTAGTGGAGAATAAGGAATGCAGCCACTACAGCCCTTATAGCTTCTCCGCTTCTGAACCTTCAACGAGCAAGAGAACAACATCAGTCCCTTTATTGTTATTGTTTTGCTTACGTTATTTTATTGAGGAGATATATTGTAAAATATGTTATTGTAACGCCCCGATATAATATATTTCCTTATGATAAACTCACAAATCATTTAATTTTACGTAAAAGGTGAAAGAATGTTAGTTAGTAATACAAATTAAACAGTTTCTTAACGCACAAGATATCGAGCGAATTCTGCCGTGTTGCAGAAATACCTCAAGATAAAAACAGAAGCAAATAAGTAAAAGCCAGTATAATTGCTGTCAACAAACGAATGAAATAAAAAAATTTCGTGAATACTGTGACTGAAAAAAGAAGTTACTTGAATACGGGCATTAGATCTTTGTGCAGTGGCACCATAAATATAAATATGCCAACGAGAATAAAGTTACTTCAATACTACACGTTTGTGATTTGCGCGTAGAACACACGTACGCTGAGAGATAAGATCTAATCAACGACCATGAAGCAGAACTATATGACATTGAAACAAGTTGAAGCAAAATTATTGTCAGTAAAATCAGCGGCTATAATCACAAGTAAAACAATAATGCAAGATTGTTTGCAATACTTTGCAAATGTTTTGTTTCGAGAAGTACAGCATCACAAACGTTGTATAGAACTACAATCATAAAAAGGCACCTTGTTTGAAATGAAAGAGCTATACATTACAAGTGTGTCCCCCCAAATCCGGCATGTTAATGCCATTGTCATAGAGTAGAGCTACTTCACAAATATCAGATGACTTGGTGGTTAGTAGTTCATACAGCCCTGACGGCAGACATAGCTTTCATGACGAATATGAATTAATAACAAAAAGTAAACCATATCATTCATCACACACCTGCAGAGGTTCCAGTTACCGACTAGTGCTTAATAGCTAAGCGTACGACTGAAACAAAAAAAAAGGTCATTTCTTCCTTTACAGGTAGTATCGATACTGGTATCGGCAAGTTTGTGTATAGTATCGCACATTACCTGAGAGTCATACCGGCTCATCTCTACTCTACAGTAGTGACAAAATTATAAAAACTGTTTAAAAATCTTAAAACGAGTATTATACAAATGATATATTTATTTCACCCTTCACACTTCTCGCCATACACAGAGAAAACAGTTTTAAAGGGGCTACAAAAAATTTTGTCAGTTTAGTCCCAACCATAAGCATTTTTGTGATGAACACCAATTATTTTGCAGTGTTCTTTAAACTGTTTATTTGTGATGAATAAATAATAACCTTACGAACAAAGTGTTCTGTATACTGAAAAATATTTGCTGTTCACCACAAATTTATTTCGTAGGGTCTATATTGGCAAAATATTTTGTTGCCACTATACAACTGTTTTTTCTGTGTATTATTTTCGAAACGCTCATTCATTTCAGCTACAAGTAAACCATTGGTTACGGTAATGTAAGCTATTTAACATACAGTATAACGGATATCTAACATTGTATTTGTGGCGCGGCGGGATAAAACAATCACTCACTTAAGCTTGGCTACATGCTACGGCTCTTTAGCACAACGGCGTACTTATACCTCCGCGTGCTTTTTGCACGAAAACGATGCGTCCTAAATAATCGCTAAGAGGACCGTTTTGTGACGTAAGACACATTACTCAATACATCACCGTCAGATGTTGGAATATCCTAACGTTAACAATGCTCTACGCAATTTCAGTCTGGCCATTCCTTTCATATTCATGATGGTGTAGGGTATCGACCAGCGTTCGCTGTTTATTTCTACGCCTCATTTACATGAAGTAATGTTCTGGAGATTGTCAATTTATGTCGATCAGTTTTCAGTTCTATGAGGAAATTTATCTTTTCAAATTTTACTCTCTTAATATTACGGTTACATACAAAGTTTCTCATATATGTTCTGCTTTGTTATTTCACAAGGAACCACTTGTCGGTTTTTGTCGGTGATTCTTAGAAACATGCTATATAGAGGTTGATTCTTAATTAAACCGACACCTTTCGGGAGGTGATTCCTGACGACGAAATATGTCGAAAACGCGATACTACTTATAGCCTATAGTTATTATTAAGGGCTGTACGCAACTTTAAAGTACGAGGTTTGATAATGATTTTGTGAAAGTAAATAAGAATCGACGCGCTATCAAACACCACTGGTTCGGACAAAGTTTACGTGAACGAAGCTGTTAGAATTTTTCGTTGGCATTTTGAAATATCATCCCTTAAACAATAGTAAAATTTGTATCAGTGTCAAGTGGAAATTTTGAAAAAAGTTTTACTGTAACAAAATAGGTTGCCTTTGTATGACACTCATAGAGCACTGGTTCTCGTTGAAATTAATTTTGTAGCCTTTTCACAAATTGATTAATGACGCCTGCCACTATGTAACCTGTGTAACGTACGCAATGCGAGTTGTATACCACAAGGGCGCAGTGCTTTTCACCTATGTTTTGTTGGTATTTAGGACAACTGTAAAATAACACTAATATTAGCAATGATTCATTAAAAATTAAAATAATACCACAATCGCATAAACTACGGAATTTTATTTCCTGCACTGGTCTTAAAAACGCCTTTGGTGAGGTATTAACGTTCACAGAATGTTGTAGTTGTTTAAAAATACGAAATGGGATGTCGGCGCACAACAGGCTACGCCCCAGAAAAAAATTTTTAGATTATGCCCATCGTGCTTGGTGCTTTAACCAGAAATGATTTATAAAGCACATTTATGCTTAAAAAGTCGTCAGTTACATACAAAGTTAACTTGACATTTATGTACTTCGGTCATTCTGTGTTAATAGTTTCATAACGATAGGAATTTTTAGAATTTTAGCAAAGTATGACATATTTGATGAAATATTTTCAGGAATTTCGTCAGATTTGGTACACGTATACTACATACTAAGCTGACATTTCTTTTTTGTATTTCGTTTATAATGTTTTCATATTTTCACATAGGCGACCATTTCGTATTTTTGCATAATATGACATATTTTGGTAAATATTTTCCGAAGTACATTAATAAGGATGTGTTTATACGTATACATATACTAGCAGTGCGCAAGAGGATTTTCCCGCGTGTTTTACATAAAACAGATATTAATTTCTTTAATTGAAAAACCTCTGTGTACACCAGATAGGTAGTTAAGTCGTCAAGTGTTAGGGTCACAAATCTGTTAGTTGAGCTAACTCAGCAGCAAGATATGTAGCTAAAGCTGTGCACGCTTGTCCCTGCCACTAACAGCGGTTTCACCTGGGCCTTATACAGATTGTTAATGAATGACGTTTACAACATCCTGTAGCGAGATAGCCGACACTGAGACAAGACACATCATGTAAGACCCTTTAGGTCGCAAAAGTTGGGAAACGTCTTAAAATTGGTGACAAAACGTTGAACATATGGTATCACAGATGCAGCACCACAACACAGATGCATGACTGCTAGCTCGTTAAATGTAAATCGAATAATTTCGACGTCAACTGATTTCAAACAGTGTCACACAGATTAGTTCAAGCAACAGCTCTCCAGAAGTTGTGTTCGTACGACAACTGAATCACACTAGTTAATGTGCACAGAGATGTATGGTACGACGAAATTCGCGTCGCAAGCCATCGTTATCAAGCTGTAGTCAACTACAGTTTATCCCTACCAGCGAGCGTGTGTATAGATACCCATGTTCGCTGCATTCGACAACATTCCTACACGATGTCCCCAGTAAATTCGTTGATCAGATCGGAACCCAGCACCCTGTGCTCGTAAGCAGCACACGCAGGCCAGGAGGTACACTGCTAATTGGACACAGTCAAGTAGTATCTTGCAACACGAACGCTACGTCTGGCAGTGACAGATTTAACGATGTGTGGCATCTATGATACCATTTGTTCAACGTTTGATCACCAATTTTAAGGCGTTTCCCGACTACACTGTAAAATATTTTCTTCGTCGATTTACGGAATTTCCGGTAAAATTTTTCCGGATACTTCCGTAAATTCACGGGAATTAAGTTCCTAATCCAACAGAAGCTTCCGTAGAACAGTTTCATTACACGGAACTGAGCCATATTTACATGTATATAATGCTAGTTGCATTTCTACAGATTTGAAGAATTACTGGTGATGTTATTAAAATATATCCGTAATATTTACAGCTATCTAACCCGTAAACTTACGATTTATTCCGTGCAAGTGTGGGTAGACATATGGACATATTACTTCTGATTCCGTAGTGTATATTGCTATAGACCTTTCCGTATTTTATTTTTAAACACACTTTATACATCCGTTAAAATTTATAACGGCGTACATAAGAGTATTTCGAGTGGTACCGAATCCCAGTGAAATATTTTAGCACGTTTCCAAGGAGTACTAAACAACAGTTGCTAAAAATTCTTACAAACATAAGGTGGCACTGTTAAAAATAATGTCGGTTGTTTATGGAGAAGTGCTGGTAAAAAATTTCCCAGAAGTTTCTGTTAAATTACAGAAGGCAACTATCTCCGGTTATGGAAACTCTCATATTTATGTGACTTCTGTAGGATTCAGGCACAATAACGCGACTGTTATTTTTAGTTTCTTCTCGCAGTTTTACATATGTTTAATTACTGAAATAAAATATTTATAACTGTGTTACAAAATAATGTTTCCATTAATTTACCAGTTATTTCCGTAAAATTGTCCGTAAAATCACGGAAATTTTTAACAATGTATTGCGACCCCACATGCCGTATATCAAATGTCTTGTCTCGGTGTCGGCTATCTCGCTGCAGGATGTATTAAATGTCATTCATTAACTTCTGTATATAGTCACATCTAAGTTGACTTTGTGGGGGGTTACATACTCCTAAATGTAAGAGGGTGATCTAATAAAATACACAGTTTACGTGGTATGAAGACATTTCCCCCCAACACAGCCGTTGGTGACGATGCTGTCAATAACACGCCAGTTTTTCAAAACCTTCGCTTGAATTTTAGTGCCATTAAGCAGTTTTGGCGGGATAGTGTTTTGCAGAAATATAAACTCATTTGGTGCCCCAACCTTGAGGTTAGTGAAATGGTGTATGTGGGATAACGCTGTCGAGGAACTTTTGTGGATAGTGGACTGCAAAATACATCTTTACAACTTTTGAACGAATTCATCCAAATTGCTCTAATTTAATATGTCATGCAGTAATTTGTGTGACAGAACTGCACATTTTCAGAGCTCTAACGGAATTTGAGACAAGAACCTTCGGAACAATTGACCGGAGCTACAAATAACTCCACCACATAACGTCAAATTTATTAATAATTTCCTTGGCTCATAGAAATTGTATAGCAACACGTCTCTATAGAACTGTTGACCGACACTCCTGTATAATTTATTTCTCGCTGGACATACTTGCTTTTTAAATTGTCTGCCTTGAATGTTTACAAAATATTTCTTCTTAATTTTTAAGTTATCTTATAAAATAAAAAAAAAATTCATAACTTTTTAGGTACTTACGTAAGCATCATTATGAGGCGAACAGCACCTCAATATCTTTACTGGTTAAATAAGTATCATCGGCTGATATAAAACAAATGTTGCGCCTTTTCCCCCCTTTACCTGTCGAATTTCGGAAATCTTAATTTCACATCTTAAATAATTGTACAAGTATCCAAGTGAAGTAAAAATCATGACGAGAACCCGTTCAGTCGAAGCAAAATCGATCGTTCATTAAGAAGACATGTCACCCCTGTACAGTACTGAGAGTTCGAATTTTGAAAAGTCTTAAAACCTTTTTGCGGTCACTTACCTAATAATCGTCCTGAACCAAAAATAAACTTAATATCTCGATGATTTCGATATGTATCGAAGATGTATCTAGAACACATTCCAGTTCTTTTTACCTCCTAAGTGACTGAATTTCGAAATACCCTTTTATGCCCTAGGAAATATTTTCTGAACTTCATCAAATACTGTACACATATAAAAAAACGTAAGCTGACTTGACTCTTGAACATTTTATTCATGTATTGTTTTTATCTTCATAAATGCGGCAATTTTTTTTTAGTTTGTAATAAGTTAGCATTATTGTTCTGATTTTTAATCATTTCGATTTACACACGGAACTTGGAAATTTGACTTGACTTTTGATTCAGTTTACCGTTCACTATATGTCAATATCTTCTAAACGGTAGCCATGTTAAGATTTAGAATAATTGGGCATGTCTGAGAATATTTTTTTCGAATTTTATTAAACTTAATACATAGATACTGCTTACCATATCGTATTTTGTGTAATTCGCCAATCATGCGTTCATATTATTTAACTTCGGCCATTTTTGTGACATATTGATCGAAGTTCATTAATCTTAGCATGCATATTCAACTTACTTTGCTGACTGGAATTGTGTATTTCGTTCATTCTTTGATAATATTTCGAAAACGGCGGATAATTTTTTGTCTTTAGGGTAGAAGGCATCTCAGAACGTTTTCCCCCAATTTTATCAAACTCTTACTCGTGCATTATTTTGTAAGCTGGCATATGTTTTGTGTACTTTGTTTATCATATGTCTACATCAATATTATTACCTACTTATTCTTCCGAGATGTACGTCAACGCTTTTAACTTTCGGGGTAATTTGCAACAACTTTGAGGAAAGTTATGCTGGTAACTTCTTGTTTGTCTTTTGTGCTCTTAAATTTATAAAAAATAAAAAAATAACACATTTTATTCCAATTAATACCTTACCTCGGAACATCTTGTTTTACAGAAGTATTAACGTAATGTATTTAGCAGTGTGTTAAGTTGTAAAAATGATTATACGAGATATTTGGTACTTAAATATTTGCCACCAAAGTATGAAGACAAAAAATATACAATGGACTCTTTGTAAGGAAAACTTTTAAGACAGAAAATACATACTCATATTTCGGTACACATAAAGCAATAAATAATTAGTAATGTTTAACCATATAGCATCACTCGAAATGAATGACGATGCTTTTGAATTCGGTCCACTGCCAGATATTTTAAAGGATATTTTGAATACAAGCGTAGATCAGCTTGATTTTTGTGATGGCATATTTTAAAATACATGATCACGATCAATTCATTGCATTAAAGTGGTATTTAATAAACAGTAATATAGTTAATGTTTAAAATCGATTATGTTCGTTATTAATGTGTAAACATATACGTTTAAAAATTTAATGTAATTACAAGAACTTAATTTTGTTTAACGCCAATTAAGTTAATGCAGGTAAAATACTGTGTGTTGTGTGTGCACAAAAAGTTAAAAAAACCAGGCAGGTTGATTACGCAGACTAATTAAACATTCTCTGACATCCATCACCAATAATTTAATGGCAAACGGAACCTATAGAATGGACTTTCAAACTTATGAGCAACACGAAATAGAGACGAACGTCCTCGTACCGTGCACTGTAAACGTGTTTCAGGCAGTGGCGGCTCGTGGGTTGTTGCCAGGTGCGGCTATACTGATAGTCGGAACTGTACCATCATGATGAACGCGCCGTAGGCCAATGACCATGAAAGATTTGCCGGCTACTATACATTTTATGACCACTCATTAGTAAGATGCACCTGCACATCAGCGTGTCAGTGGATGTAGAGTCAACCAGCGCACAACCCTGTACAGCCCTTGGCAACTGCAGTCCTACCTGGCAACAACCCACGAGCCGCCACTGGTTTCAGGTTGTTACGGTTTTTCGTTTTAGACAGAACTACTTAATGTGCATTATAATTGAGAATCTATTAAATAAACGCACAGTTTAAACATTATTCTAGAACTCTTCACATGATTAAAAATTGACGTTTTAAGAATACTGTATCTGGAAATACCAACATTGGTTGCAAAAATAAAATCATAGAAACGTGTATTGGACTTAAAAACACTCCCATATTTACAATAATATGCAGGAAAAAATCAGTGAAGCACTGCAAGCTATTTACGTGGCTTGAGCGTAGAGGTGATAATGAACTAAATACGCAGGCGAGCAGGACTCTTAGCGCTCGATAGCATTCGAGCCTCATATACAAAGACATCTTATCTAGACAGTCAGCTACCACCTATGAATTTTTAATTCGTGCTTTCAATTTTTCGATTACTTTTTATACATTTGCGTCGAGAGAGAATATAATGTCTAACAAAAACTGAAAGCCTTTCGTTAATTTTTTCATGGGGGGTTGCAAAACAGATACAGTTCTAACAAGACAAGTTTGTAAAAAATTGTATAAAATATACATATTTAGTATCAATTATGTCATATTCTACGCCTTATTATGGCAGAAAGTGTATAATCAAATTAAACAACACAGTTATTTTAAAATTTACATTCGTACACGAGTGCAAAGAATGTTTCACCTTAAAACTCAGTTGATCCACTGTGAATTGCAGATATATTGTACGCCTAAACTCTGCACTCAAATGCTTTATGTTGCTACGTACTTAATCTTAGAAGCATTTTTCAAATAGTGTACACATTTTTCGCTATCGCAAGAATTTATTTCCTTTCTTTGCACCTCTTGTAGCCGCAGTTACTGAAAAATCTTATTCAATAATTGTGAATTAAATTATTCATGTATACTGAAGTATGGAAAATTACAATACCGCAGATTTTAAGTATGAAATTGCTAAGCATTTCTACTATGCAAGTCTTGTAACTTCCATATGCATTTTAATGTTTTTAGATTACTTTAGAAATGCTACTTTGGACAAACTGGAAACATTGCAATAGGCCTATAATCTACTTTATTTACATGTTATGGATATGTGTAGTGGTCACACCACTTGTCTCACACCGCTGAGATCCAGGTTGGATTCAATTTGAGGTCATTCTCTATTTTCGACTTTCGGAAACGTCATTCTGTGATAATGTCCTGTGTAGTAGTGGTTAGAAAGGCTTCATGCTCATTTGACAAAGGTTTCAGCTCGATTCTCGCATCCCAGCGACAATTTGTGTCTATAACGTTCGTGGTTTATTAGCTTGAAAACCATTGCAAAAACTTCTGTCCTCTTTTAAATAGTCTTGTACCCAGCCGTATGCCGTAGAAATAAAACCCTATCTTACCGTCCACACTCCGTTGCCAGCTGAACACTTGCACAGCCTCGTAAACTTTGCTTCCTAATGAAAACAGATTCTTAGATATGTCGATTTTCCAACATAATGAATTATACGTACTTAGTCTTTAGTGGAGGTGGCTCAAGTCGTTATATATACAGGTTGAATTATAGTTTCGGTTGCGAAATTCCACACATGTATAGGCCTATTTGTTATGACCCCGCTAATTTATTCTGCGCTTGCTATTGTTACAAGTTTGAGAGCACAAACTTTACATGTGGGCAATTCCCATGAGTTCTTTGGAATAGAGGTCTTATAATTACAAATAAAAGAGTTAAATTAAGTACTGGATTTAATAGCTCACACAGCTACGAAATACACAAAACAGTAATCAACTATAACTCTCACAACACAATTAGTTATGCACACAATTACTCCTGTGTCACAGACACGTTAATTAACTTTGACAATTAAAGCACAAGAAAAGTCTACCATCAATTAATTAAACACTATAAATCACAATAAAATTCAGTCATATATCCAATCAACAGTATTTCTATTAATGACAATG
>PNEQ01026508.1:0-11002 GCA_003012365.1 Medauroidea extradentata | reverse complement strand
TCCCTCCTACTCTTAACTGAGCGAGACGGAGAATGCAAGGTCACTATTTACACTTTACGACAACTAGCGTATAGCCTCGCGGCTGGAACGCACTATTTCCTCCCCCTAGAACACCCCCCATTATCGGGAGGTCCCGCCAAGCCAGCTGGCAGGTCGGGGATCACCTTGTGCTGCGAGGAGGGGCAGTACAAAAAAAAAACTCAGGAAATTTGACAGTACTGATAGTTCGGCTCATTTGTAATCTCCTCGTTTTCAACTTGACTGTTAGTTTAGAAACTGTTTGCAATCATGCCAACAATCGCAATCAGCATCAAAGTGCATATAAACTGTTTCTGACGTAAAGCGACATGCATGTGTAAATAATTTATTAACCTAACCAATAGTGCAAAATTATCGGCACTGCTAACTCACCCAATTCTCCCCTACTTAGGTGTAGAAGAAATAAATATATGTCAGAAATGTTGGCCATGTTAACAGCTGTCGCCATGTATGTGTAAATAATTTATTAACCTAACCAGTAGTGCAAAATTGTCGGCACTGCTAACTTACCCAATTCTCCCCTACTTAGGTGTAGAAGAAATAAATACATGTCAGAAATGTTGGCCTTGTTAACAGCTGTTGCCATGAATGTGCATATACTTATATAATTATAATAATGACTATAAATGTTAAAAATTACATACTGGTAAAATTGTATTGTTTAATCACTGTGTGACCAAGAAGATACTTAAACAATTTTTTCTCTCTGATCTCCGTACTTTCTACCTTCATTACAAATTTGGAACACCGATCTTGAAGACAAAGGTGGAAAATCTTCAAGTACTGTTCATTTCCATGCGTTATAAAACTATGCATGAAATCATGTAATACTTGTGATATGTAGCACGAATTACTGATTGTTTTCAAATATGTAACTTAGTTCTAGTTACTTTATTCACAAATGGTAACATGTTGAGATAAACCAAACGTAGTTATTTAATTAACTTCTCAAATCTGTTGCTATGTTTAGGCCAGGGTATAAAAATAATTATATATTTGTTTGCATACTACCTCTCAGTATTGTTTTTTTTTAATATATACTTAGTAAATATGCTATAACTGCAAACGCACGTCATATTATCGTAACACCACTTAAGAGAACTATACACCGGATGTAATTTTCCTCTTTCGATGCACGGCGACTCGGGAGCGATAAGGTTCAGTTTGGCGCACTCGACGGTCAGCACTTCGCTTCTATTCCGTGCGCGCCAAACTGGCGTGCAGTGTTTTCGTTTTACTGTTTTACCCTACGACACCTTAAAAGTGACGACCCTGCAATTTTATTTGTCTGAGTCTGAAGTCAAGTCCAACACATGCTTTCTACGTTGTGTTACACCGATTCCAAGCGGTATTTTTGTACTTACAGCAGTCTAAAAAAAAGTAGTTTTTAGCAATTTTGAGGGACTCGTAATTCAGTTTATAATAAGCGTGCTACATTTTTAATACTGTAGACGCATAGCTTCAATTACGTGTACTTTCCGTACATAAACATACTGAGAATAAGTGTGGATGTTCACGCGCCAGGCATATAGTCCTCTTTAAGAGGAGTCCTCGACTGGCGCATGGAAGGCGTTGCAACGCGTCACGCGTATACTTCTTTACGCGAAACTGCTTAACATTTCCACATTACGTTTATCGATGGAAAGAACACACACTTGAAACTATGCTCCTATGTTTTCAAAAATGCAGCACGCTTGTTAGAAACATGATTTTCGGCGAGCCTCTCAAAATGGCTAAAAATGTTTTTTTTTTTTTTTTTTTTTTTTTTTACTGCTGTAACTCCGAAAATATTACCTGAATTTGTAAAGTGCAAAGCAAGAGGCATGCGTTAGTCTTTACTTAATACTACTATTTCGCACGCCAGTTTGTCGCACTGCGAATAGAGACGATATGCTTCTCGTCAAGCGTGAGACACTGGCTCTTATCGCTACGCTGTTCCCACGCGTCAAAGGTGGGAACACGACCCCGGCGAAGACTCCTCAAGGGGGATTGATCCCTGACAGATCGGTTTTACGGGTTTTCTTATAAATCAGGGAATATACACATTGTTTTACTTTTTTCACGCTGACAAGGCATAGTTTATTGTTTCATTCTCTTTTGTGGCATTGCTCCTGTTAATGTTGCAGCCTCTGTAGTCGCTCCCGTAAATCGAGCAATTTTTTACTTTTCAGCTGTTTCCCGCTGTAATATAATGAATGTATTATGGTTTCAGCAATTACAGAAAATCGATTAAGTTTGTATCGATGCCCTGTCGTGACAAAAATTTTGATACATCGACTGGAACAGAAGTTATCGAGAAAAACAGATAAATCCAAGGTGGTAGGGATCAATACCCCTAAAGGCCATGCTCTCTAGTGTCTATATTTTCTTACAGATATTAATTTTAAACGCCTAAACGAGACAAGATACCATAAATATGTCTGGCACATATATTAAAAATAATTTTCTCAGTGTCGGATGATTTTTTTCTAGGCAGTAAATACTATGGTTTTAGCTCATTCTGTAATCTACGACATTCAGAATAATTGCTTTTATAGTCGAAACCGTACAATTTCTTGCTTTGAAAAAATTAGCTATCACGGCAAAAAAAAAAAAACATTTTTACAAAACTGGTGAAAGATTTTTTACATCTGCTGTCGTTTAAGCTTTAAACAAATTAATATCTCAAAAACAGTGGAAATCAAGTAGCATGACCTTAAAGGACAACGGTAATATCTTCAATATTAATTTGTCTAAATTAATACCACAATTTGAAATGCAAAGAAAGCTGTTTTTAACCAAATTACTGTTATTCAAACCTTGAAAAAGGTAAAATTGTTCAATGCTTAGGTAACCATAACTTGTCAAACAACCAGGTCTGTAATTTAATGAATATTAAGATACAGGAAAACAAAAGATTTCGTTTTCGATGTTATACAAAATAAATTTGGAATGATATGTCAAACGACTGAACTAACTACAAAGCTTACAAATTGTATTTTACTTTCACACACGCAGGGTCTCCCTATCCTTCCAACATTTTGTGCTTACATTAGCGTGCAGTTTGGAAAATTACATAAAAATAATGGAAATGCAATTGTAATATAATTTCATTCTTGTCAGTATGAAAGTTTTTTGAAAGTTCTACAGTTTTTAGTAGCTTCCTTAATGATATACTCCGAATAGAAAAGCATGTAGTCACGTACACAGACTGCTATTTTGCAAACAATATGTACAGCTAGTTATTTACGTCGAGAAAATCTTCTTTGAAATCGTGCGTATATTTGGTCTCCGTAAAACGAAGCGTAATTTGACCAGGAAAGCATTGAGCAATATTTGCCAAGAATTTCCGCTAGTAATGACTCGTCCTTAACGAAAGCGATGATGTCACCTATTACAAAAATGTTGGTATAGGCGGATCACGGTAAAGTGACTACGATTATGTTGTTTAAAATAACATTACAAAAATAATTTGTAGGCCTATAGTGACCGCGTATGTTAACTTTTTAGTACGCTATAATGTATACACTTTAGGTTACTTTGTTTATACTACAAAGAGGTAGGAAATTAAAAATAATTTAATCAGAATAAAGTATACCGGATTTAAAAAGTGCTAGATTCATCCTGAAATGTCTATGCGTGCTCGACCACGACTTCTCCGTCGCACAGTCGTGCCAAACAACCTCGATGCGCCACTGAATGGCGCCAGGACGCGGGAAATGTACACGCGTCATGCTGTCTGCTCAGGTGGGACATAGCAAGACCAATACCGAGGCTTCTATAGCTCAGATACATGGTCTTAAGTACTTGGACACTAGCTTATCTACCAATGTCATTGTGTTGACCCTTTATGACTGAACGCGCCACTAGTACAGCAGTGTTGTTTTAACATTCCAATATAGCGTCGTACTACTAGTGCCCCTAGCGGCTTCGGCATGAACTTGCTACTCGTAGTTCCATTTACGTAATGTCAAAACAAGACTACTGTACCAGTGGTGCGAGTCACACATATGAGGGTCAATTTTGAACGCCAGTGTTCAGACTATGGCAGGACACAGATATATAATATTCTCTTGGTCGACTGAGTGGCGATACACATCACAGCCAGTCAACGACGTGCATATGTAGGCGGGACATACCTGCTATGACGGGGTGAAGGTCAGCTGACCTCTCCGGTGCAGCGCCGCGAACAGGCGACCTCTGGCCGCTGCTGCCCTCGAGAGACAGAGAGAGAAACAGGAGACAGGCTACCCGGGGACCAGATGGTACCTTACATCACACACGCGCACACGAACAACGCGAGCTAAGTACAGAATAGATGTCAGCCATGTCACGTCACAGTTTTTGTACTGGCTGCTTGCCGCTGCCTGCTGCCTGGCAGCTCTCGTCACACAGACTGCCCCTCCACCTTCCCCCCTCCAGCACACGCTGGTCCAACCCTCCCCCGCCTGGCTGCGAGGCGAACCTGTGCGCCTGCGAGCCGATCGATAGGCACGCCGTAACACAGCTACGCTGAGCGGGTTGCCGTACAGCCCCTGGCCGACAGGCCCCGCCCCCTCGCTCATCCCCTCTCCTAGTGTCCGTGACGTCATGTTCCCCTACAGGTCTTTGATTTCGAGATGTACCGTGCATTTGCGAACGTCACGGAACGCTGTGTAAAAGAGAGACATGGTGGGGGGCAGAGAGGGGTGGGAGCTGGAGTTAAAAATTGCGCTGGAGTTGTACAAACAGGCCGTACTAATACGTGCGGTGCACGAGGCTGCAGAGTGGAGCCGAACAAAAGAAGTACGGTGCGTGTCATTTACGTGGCGACAGCCATTGACGAAGAGCAGCTAGATCAAGCACGCTATCCTTGGCGCGCTGCAAAAACACCGCAGGCATCAAATGTGATAGTTCGTGCACTCATTAAAAATAAAACAGAAATATTCTTTTATTTTCTTCATCTTCTGCTGTAGCTTCCCTGGAAAGTATTTACATTGCGCGAACTAACACCGTGTAGCAGTTTGGTCACAATACGATCACTGAAACAAAGATACAAAACCTCGGGAGAAAATACGCTTTTAAAACCTAACAAAACAATAATTTTCTTGAAAAACAATAATTTTTTCATGAATAGAAGCGTCTCTGATATGATTATTAACGATCTGCTAAATCAAATTAGTCAAGCTAATGAAGGTAGATCGGTAACAGTTTATGGCAAATTGTTATTTTCACTATGCTTAATTACGTGGGCGAACTAGGCGAATTAATTAATTTGACAACCTACTTCAACCTGTTTTTTAGGAAAGTGAAACTGTCGTTATGTTCATTTGTAAATATGAGCATTTTTGTATGCAGTAAAACTGAACATAGCTATCTTATACACGAAGTTAGTGTACTGTTTTACCAAACACAAGACTTCTGCCAACTTAAGAGTATAAAATTTAAGTTTTAGACACGTTAGTGTTGGGTTGTTTCTTATTTCATCAAAAATCAAAGAACACGACGTAACTGTTAAAGCAGGTTACTAACTGTAAATTTTATTGAAGAGTTTTTGTACGACCATATCAGTAGAAAACTTTCCGGTGGAGAAGCGTGATTGTGTTCCAAGCAACGAGTTATATAGTAAACATAGAGATGCGGAAACAGCAATCTCCAAGGCTCTGAGGTGAAGCCCAATTGAACGTGGTATTTTGACTCTAGATAAAATGGCGGACTCTTATTTCCGGTCGAGAGACGAGAGCGATGATGCTAATTTAAACTTTATTACAGTATAATATATTACAACAATTATTGGCATTTTTTCCTGTGTTTAGCGGGAATATAGAGGAGCTATAAAGTAACGGATTTTATGCGAACATAATGACGGATTTTTAACATAATGTTGGCCACACTGCTGTTCGCCATGTTTTCTGGGGTCAAAACAGCCGTTCAATTGGGCTTCACTTTGGAAGCGTTTCCGCCCCTCTATGTTTACTATATAGCTCGTTGGTTCCAAGAGAAGCGGTGCTGAGATGTGACCATAAACAAGACTGCATTGTCTGTGGAACCAATTAGACTGGTTGAAGCAGGTATACGCTCTTCTGCCAGTAGCATGCAAGAGGCGAGGAACGTACTGTCCAATCACCCGACCTCAGTAACAGGAATACAAACTTCTGATTGACTCCATCGGACATTTCAAAACCAAGTGCTCAGAGTATAGAGTCGGATCTGATACAGCTTCCCTTGAAACGCGACCAAACTTCGCTTCTGGAAGTGACCATCACTCCTACAAGCATATGTACAACAAAACGTTTCTCAGAACTTTCCTTACTGCATTTTAAAACAAGCGATTTTAAATATATTTAAAAATATTACGTAATACATATGTTTCCACGTACCTTTAACTACGTCTGCCAAATACATTTATCAATGTGTGGGGTTGTTACTTACTTCGGAAACAGTTTTCTGACTATGTAAATGATTGTCAGTAAAATAACTAAATGTATAAATAATTTTATAAGTTATGAAAACAATAATTTAATACATTTTCCAACTAAGCGTATAATCGTAATATTTTTGAAATAATTGAAGGATACCCGAAAATTCTTTTAGATTTAAATGGCTTTCGTCACTTGGCAAAATCTTCATTGAAAAAATTACAATTTATGTAAACGTATTTCACCTCCCCACCCCTCGAAATTATACAATTTCTATTGTTGTCCGGCAGTAATTGAAATGGCTTAGAACAGGGTGACATTTAAAGTTCAGACACGACAAATGTACTGTATACTGATTAAGTGCAAAGAAAGGAAAACCTGTACATAATAAATGTCACAATTAGTCATCAATGAAGTTATGGTATAAAAGTGTAGACGTACTTAGGTTTGACATCAATAAACGTATAAAAGAACGTCTAAAGCAAGATTGAATGGTGTGTTTGGTCTTGTTATTTAAATTAAAGTCAACTACACTGACGTCATGAACACACATTTGCTGTTAGAGTTCTGCTTCGTGCCAACATGTGACGAGTCGGTACATACAGCAACAAAAGGTTTTTTTTATCAAAAATTCTATTCCTCAGAATTTTTTCCGGTCTGGACTTATTACGCACAAAAGGCACGTTAAATATAATTTCTAATAATATTTGTCATGTCCAAATAAACAAATTTATTTTCATTGTGTACAAACAATGTCATTTTAGTTCATTATTGTAGTATAGTTATCATTTCAATCTGCATATAACGTGCAACGATTTTCTGTAAAATTGTAAATTTTCTTTGAAATACATACTAATATAGGATTTACCGCAATAGGTAAATAGTTGTCACATTCGGTTCATGAGCAACTAGGAGTTCCTCAAGCAAAATCTTCTTCTCCACATACGCAATGTCGAATTTGGTGGTATGAATATGTAAAAAACTGACTAGCATAGCATATGAGCAACTTCTGGACAGCAGAATGCTGGGGTTGAATAAGCAGCAGCCAGCTTGTGGGTAATTTATATGAGCCGCTTGTTATGAACCATTTACAGCATCCTATCAGTTTGAGACTGATGGTGATACACTAACGGCAATCTTGTTAACAATCAGTGGTAAACCAACTGTTCCTAGCTTGTAGGTACATAAAAGGGACTAGCTTACGAACAATGTGCAACATGTAAACAGCTTGAGACAGCTGGAGTTATATTAGCGACACTCTTCTTGTGGGACTTCATGGCATCCCACCTTTTACTCGAAGCTGGGTACACGTAGGCGATTTGCGCGTTGACAATTTGCAGCATGCCAAAAATTTGAGACTGCGAGTTACAGTGTGGAAAACTTATTGATCATTTATTGCATCCTAACTGTTACTATCTGTTGGGTACATGTAAGCGACTAGTTTATGGATTTTTTTTGACGTTACGACAGTTTAATAATGTTGTGTTATTTTAGTGGCAGGCCTGTGGGCCATTCTTTGCATCCCAACTGTTACTTTCTGTTGTGGTACATGTAAACGGCTAGTTTATAGACCATTTTTGGCATGCCAACAGTTTGAAACTGCTGTGTTATTTGAGGTGGGCCATTCTTTGCATCCCATCTGTTGCTATACGTTGGGCACATGTAAGATTCTAGCTTAGTGACAATTTGCAGCATGCCAACAATTTCAGACTGCTGGAGGTAAGTTTGGAGCAAGCCTGTGGTACGTTAATGACATCCCAACTGTTACTATCTGTTAAGTTCATGTCAGCGGATAGTTTATGGACCGTTTGCGGCATGCCAACAGTTTGAGACTGCTGGAGTATACATCAGTGGCAGGCTTGTGGGACATTCATGTTTTCCCAACTGCCTTTAGAAGCTGACTGCATGTAAGCGACTAGCTTATGTACAATTTGCAGTATGCCATTTGAGACTGCTGGAATGGCAAGCTTGTGGGCCTTTCATGACATCGCATTTGTTACTAGTTGCAGGATGCACGTAAGTGGTAAGTTTCAGCATCGTTCATAGTATTTTAACTACTCTTGCCCGTGGAGACATACTTGTGGCACACGTATGGACCATTTATGGCACATTATTGCCCAATGGTTTTGAATGCCAGCAGAAAACTGTGCGTCTTTATAACCTAGTTCATTGTTATACTAACTTTTGTTTACTATACTGTCGGATAGATATTTCCTTAAACATTTCTAAGAAAATATTTTCAATTATGGTTGTGACTTTTAAGTAAGTATTTTTTTTTATTTAAGTAGAATAAGTGGGGCTACAGTCGTACCTTTACTTGCCTTTCCAAGTGCTGAGTTTAGTAAAAATATTAATATCTTCACCTAGGTTGTGTAAGCAGTGAAGAAATTAACAAGCTGAAGTGGAGTTAAAGCTCCGAAAGATGTACATTCTAAACCTCTAGCTGAAACGAAACGGCTGAACGCTAATTTATGGGCGGCGTCTTTAACATTAATAAGGTAGAAACTCGTTGAAATGTTATCTGTCCAACAGTATATTTTACAGGAAGTTGCTATGGTGTAGGTAGGCCTACCTACTTATGTAATTAATGCTCATTTTGACGCAAATTTCCCTGGTTTTTGGGAAATTGACTGAAATTAACTTTAATTAATAAGTTATTCACACGTCCGCATTTCAAAACACAAACGGCACATAGCTAATATTACCTAAAACATTTTATCAGTTTCTTACGCTCATGCACCATGAGCGGTTTACTACTGTAAAGCTCCGGAACAGTCACTGGTCCGTTAACTGTAGCGGTGGCCCACTGGATATTTAGCTACCGAAATGTCATTAGTTGTCCATCAACGGTTAAGTGATCACATGAAGACAGCAAGCCACTTACGGACTACTTGTAAACCATAATTAAGTTACTAATGGTGAGTGTGTCATCATGATGATGGGCAGCTTGTCAGCAGTTTGCCAACAGTTCATACACAAGTAGCCCACACTTGTCGTCACTTAACCGCTAATGGTCAACTTGAGGTAATACGGGAGCAAAGTTCATATGGGTCGTCGCTGCAGCTAGAGGATCACTGATGGTGCGCAGGGCATTACAGCAGTGATACCCTGGTGGGACCCTGGTTTTTCGCGAAAAGAATTTTGCCCAACTTTGTTTCAATGCCTTGCGTGCACATCTGCAATTCTGCTTCGTAATCAGTGATAGGATATTTTAACTCTCTCGAGCCTTGGGATTCCACCGGCAAATCACAGACGTGTGGTGTTGCAGAGACTTTATTGTAATTGGCTCAGACAAATGATGTACGGCTCTTCATATAGAGACGCTGCCAATAATCATGATGCACAATTGCAGATGTACACGTAAGGCACTGAAACAATGTGGGGCAAAAATTATTTTCGCGAAAAAACAGGGTCCCTAGTAATACGCTCATGGCACACGGTTGCAAGCCGCTGATGACGTGCTTAGTCTATCTTGGCTGTGCACAGTCGTGTGTTACTAAGTAGGTTGCGATCATGGAGAAGCACTCTTATAGGAGATACTGTAACGAAGATGTCTTAATTTTCATGATGTCATACGCTAGGCTGTAGGCAGCCACTGCCAAAGCCACTATCATGGCAACAGGACAATAGTCATTTGGGTTTGGGAATTGTAAAATATTTTTGTTTTTACTACATAGATTAAAAACCACGACACAGGCATTTAAAAATAAAAATCATTTTTTGCTTTATAAATATACATTCTTGATAAGATGTTATCAAATGAAAGTACCGTACTTTGACCATTTTCGGGGATACTTTGGCAATTTAACATATTAATTTTTGGGTTTTCTGGTAAATAAACAGATAATCTGAGCTGAGTATTTTAAATAAATCCTTTTATCCTTATAGTTAATGCTTGAAACTTTCGTCAATAAATAACATAAAAACCAAAATTTTGAGTTGTCAAAGTTACCCCGCTAGGTCAAAGTAACCCCGGTTTACGGTACGGCTGTAATCATGAGTTGGCCAACCTGATAAAACCAAATATTTGGCGATACCATTTCGTTTGCTGTTATGAGATCTTGTGACCAAAATTTAACGTCCAATATTGTTCTGAAACCAAAAGTTAAAACGTTATGTTTGTCAACGTCTGGTAAATTACAAAGTTGTGATGAACCTGTTTCTCTTGGTAATAATATTTTTGTTCTTATCGAAGTAATCTGATCATAATGTGTGACGTGAATTTCTTGCTTGGAGCGGTAATCGTTTTCTGCCACGAAAACCAGTGCTTAGTGTAACAGTGATTATTAAATGTAGGCCTATATGCATTATTATGTTTAACCCACAACGTATTATACGGGTAAAATAATAATCAGTTAAATGCTCGATTTCGTCACAACTTTGAAACTTGAAACATTTCTGCTCTTGTTTACTAAGGAGAACTGCAAACATCTCCACTGCATGTATAAATTAAAATGCCACGGCTGTAACTCAGTCCCATCTAGCAAAAGAAGACTCTCTCTGTCAGGGTATCCGTAGGATAAAGTAAATGTAGGCTGATATGTTTTAGTTAGGTACACGAAATGCTGAAGTATGGTTTTAAGTGT
>PNEQ01026499.1:0-19650 GCA_003012365.1 Medauroidea extradentata | reverse complement strand
GGGGGGGGGGGGGGGGGAGTTGGAGAAGAGAGTCGACGAGAGAGTCTTCAGCTCGGGCGGCGACTGCACCTGGGGACTCTGGGTTCGAGACTGGGTGCGACCCTCTGGCTAGAGAACTAGCTCCAACGGCGGCACGAGCGGTGAGTTCCTGTTGGTTAAGGGAAGGAGAGCGATCCTTTACCTATCTCCTGTCTCGCCTTACCCTAACCCTTCCACTCGCCTCTATTTCTGTATTGCTGTATTTCCTTGTTCTCTATTCTAATAAACTCTTGTTACCTTCCATCTCTGGCTTATTTATCTTCCCCTTCCCAGGCTAAACTTGTAACAGTATGCTTACAGCTACAAAAATGCAAAACAACAAATTTTTGTATTTAAAAAAATTGAAGTAAAGGATTTTTACTAGACTTTCAGAAATGTCTTAAAATACTGTTACAAGTTTGAGCACAAACTTTTCATGTGGGCAATTCCCATGTGTTCTTTGGGATAGAGGTCTTATAATTAGAAACAAAAGTGTTAAATTAAGTACTGGATTTAATAGCTCACAAAGCTACGAAATACACAAAACAGTTATCAACTAATAACTCTCACAACACAATTAGTTATGCACACAATTACTCCTGTGTCACAGACACGTTAATTAGCTTGGACAATTAAAGCACAAAAAAAGTCTACCATAAATTAATTGAAAATTGCAAATCACAATAAAATTCAGTCATATATCCAATCAACAGGCTTTCAAATAGGGACAATGTACAACCTTATCAGTCCGAAGTGGTGATGGCTCACCATGTGCTGCGCAGCACCCCGAGTGCACTGCCGTCTTCACTCTTGAGGTCTTCGGTTCGACTCCCGTCGCGCACCTCCTCTTCGCCTGTCAGCCCGCCGCTGCAGTCCTCTTGATTCACCCAACACTGATCCGAAGGTAGCCGCCTGCCGCCTCACAGTAGACTCTGACGTCACCAAGATGTCTTCACCAGTCTCTCTCCACAGGCGTAGCACCTTCCTCTAGCACTACCAATAGCGAACTCTCCCGAATTTGTCGATTCGGAGCTTTTATACTTGGCCAAACAGTCGGGTATTCCCCGCATTTACAGGGGTCTAAAATTAGACATTTCATCATGTTTCGCATGTGATTTGAGTCACGTACGCCGCTTTGCAGGGTAAAAGCGCAGTTGGAACAGGTATCTATGACGTAGTTACGGCGGGATTCCAACTATGAGACACCCGGGCTTTGAGTCATGGGCCAGCCCTCAAGGTGTTTCGACACAGGCCCCATACAGCCCACCCTCAGAAACACAGCATGCAACACTGCCCCCTCCTTAAGTCTGTTCGTCCCGAACAGACACAACAGCCTCAGGTCCATCATAGAGGGCTAATCTGTCGATGTGTACAACTTTAGGTCCTCTCGCCCGAGAGCCTCGACGAACCATCCGAAATACAACATCATTGATCTTCTTCACTATTTCATAAGGGCATTCCCAATTCTTCTGCAGCTTAGGACAATACCCCTTCTTTCTCTGAGGGTTGAATAACCACACCAGTTGACCTTCTTGAAATGTTTCATCTGGTGCATTCCTATCGTAGCAAGTCTTCATCCTGTCGGTGTTGATCCTAAGGTGTCGCCGGGCAAAGTTGTGAGTGTGAACCAACTTGCGACGTAACTCGCTGGCATACACTGGGGATGCAATCTGGTCTTCCTCCGCCGGTCGTCCGAACATCAGGTCGCTCGGGAGACGGAGCTCTCTTCCAAACAGCATCCTTGATGGTGTCACCTTAGTTGCTTCATGAACAGCAGAACGGTATGCTAGCAGAAACAGTGGTACTTTGTGGTCCCAATCCTTTTGATTATCAGATACAAAGATGGATAGATACTGCTCAAGGGTGCGATTTAGGCGTTCAACCATTCCATCAGACTGTGGATGTAGCGGAGTGGTTCGGGTCTTCTTTACACCTATTATCTTCATCACTTCTTGGAAAAGGGCCGCTTCGAAATTCCGCCCTTGGTCCGAGTGAAGCTCCAATGGCACCACAAACCTTGAGAACTCATGTTCGACCAGTGCATCAGCCACCGTGCTGGCTTCTTGATTCGGTATGGAAAGAACCTCTGGCCATTTGGTGAAGTAGTCCTGCACCACCAATAAATACCGACTGTTTCTTTCGGTTATTGGCAAGGGACCCAAGATGTCAACCGCCATTCTCTCGAATAGGGCACCAAAATTGTACTTCTGGAGACGACCTCGGCCTCTGACCCTCGGACCTTTCTTTGCGGCACAGTCGTCACACATTCGGCACCATCTGTCGACATCTTCACGACAATGAAACCAGTAAAACCTCTCTCGAACCTTGTTGAGAGTCTTATTAATGGCAAAATGACCGCCTGACACTGAATTATGGAGCTCCTTCAGTACCTCTGGGACCTTGTTCTCTGGGAGGACCAACTGTAGGTGTTCATGTCTGCCATCCGTACTCTCCCAGTTACGGTAGAGGACACCATTCTTCAGAACAAGTGAATTCCACTGTGCCCAATATGCCTTAGTTGTAGCACTCTTTTCAGATAGCTCCTGCCATTCTGGCCGGTGGTCTTGCTCTTTGCAATCCAGTATTGGGCACAAGTCTGGGTCACTTTGTTGTTCTTCTCTTATCTTATCGTCAGTCCAAAAGAACTTTCCATTGGCCGTTGATGCCTGGAGCCTTGTTGTTCTGACATAGCGCACCCATCCACTTTTCTCCTCTTGCCGTTCACAATGGCGACAGTTGGGGTCACAAGGTCTGCGAGATAATGCATCTGCATTATTGTGGGAGCGACCAGCACGGTGTTGTATGTCAAAGTTGTATTCTTGAAGGTGTTGTATCCATCGAGCTATTTGTCCTTCGGGATTCTTAATGTTCAGTAGCCAGCGTAGAGCAGCATGATCGGTTCGCAAAGTAAAGTGTCTGCCATATAAGTAGTGGTGGAAATGTGATATGGACCTCACCATTACCAATAGCTCTCTGCGAGTGATACAATAGTTTCTCTCTGGTTTCTGCAGTACTTTGCTGAAATATTCTAAAGGCTTCTCTACTCCATCTTGAACCTGTGATAGCACAGCACCGATGCCTACATCACTCGCATCTGTGTCTAATATAAACTCGCCTTCATTATCGGGGAAGCCCAAAACTGGAGGGGACATTAAAACTTCTTTTAATTTTATGAAAGAGGCTTCACATTCAGGGGTCCACATAAATTTTCTTTTTTCCTTCAGTAAGGTCATGTAGTGGCTTGGTAATTGTAGCAAATCCATGTACAAACCGCCGATAACAAGCACAGAGTCCAAGAAAGCTCCTCACCCGTGTCCTGTCTGTTGGTTGTGGCCAGTCTTTTATTGCCCTGGTTTTTTCTGGGTCAGTCTGGATTCCATCAGCTGATACCACATGTCCGAGGAAACTAACTTTCTTTTGGAACAGGTGGCACTTCTTGGGAACCAGCTTCAGATTTGCAGCAGCCACTTTCTGGAACACGGAATCTAATCTGGCAAGGTGTTCTTCAAATGTTTTACCTGTGACCACGATATCATCTAAGTAAACTTGGCATATATCTAGAGGTAGGATCTTTTCCATTAGTTGTTCGAAGGTAGCAGGGGCATTGCATAGCCCAAACAGCATGACTTTAAACTGCCAAGTTCCTTTCCCTTGCACAGAGAAGGCTGTCTTCTCCCTGTCCTCTTGCGCCACCTCACATTGCCAGTAGCCACTATTCATGTCAAGTGTAGAGAACCATTGTGACCCTGTCAAGCTGTACAGTGTGTCATCAATCCGGGGGAGGGGGTAGCAGTCCTTTTTGGTCACATCATTCAGCCGGCGGTAATACACGCAAAATCTTGCGGAGCCATCTTTCTTCATAACTAACACAACAGGTGACGACCAAGGACTGACCGATGGCTCGATCACAATTAAGTCCTTCATTTCCTTCAAGATACCATCCACAGTTTCCTGTGTAGCCAGGGGCAGTCGCCTTGGGGGTTGCTTGATTGGCCTAGCTTCTCCTGTATCAATGTGGTGTCGTGCAGCGGATGTTCTGCCAAGGTCGAGTGGCCCACATGAAAATATTTTCTTGTTTTCTTCAGAAGTTCTGCCACAGCCTTTTCTTGTCTCCAGTTCAGATTTTCTCCAGTTCTAGTCAGCAGTTCCTTGAGTGGTTCTGGCATAGTCCCATTAAGGTCGCCTGGCTTGATGGCTTCTTTTTCAGTTGTAGTTATTTGGGAGACTTGTTGCACACACCTATTATTGCTCCCTCCTCAAGCTGGATTGCCCTGTTCGACAAGTTGACCATTCGAACAGGTAGATTTCCAGAACTCGGCGAAACCAATGTTCTTGCTACTACCACCTCATCAGGTAAGCTGCTTCCTCTTCTCATATGTTCGACCAGAGCTACACGCCGCACAAAATTGCCTCGACACCGTGCGGGAATGACAATCTCACTGGATGCCGGCAAAACAGTTGTCTCACAACAGACCACTTGGCAGCTGGTTGGCGAGGATAGTTCGCTTCGTGGCATCATTACCAGTTCTGGGTACCAGCACTTAGTACTCCCGACCGAGTATCTATACAGCACTCTAACTTGCGCAACACATCCAGGCCCAATAAACATTCATCTTCGATGTCGGCTACGTACACTTCGTGCTCAATGCAGAGGTCACCCAACTTCAAATGTACCTTTTTCTTCCCCTTCACTGGTGTGGTCTCGCCTGTCACTGTCGTCAGAAAGCTTTATCTGTAATAATGGCCCCGTGACAGCTGGGGATACGGCCCCAAGATGTCCGGTCTAACAACAGTAATGGTTGCTCCAGTGTCCACAACCATGCAGCATGAAACATTATCCAGACTGCCCTCCACTAGGATTGCATTATAATCTTGTTTCACTGAGCGTACTTGAAGAAATACTGGGGCCTTATCTCCCTCAGTCACCGACCTTCGTCCCTTAAGACCGGTGCTTACATGTCTCCCGATGGCTGGACAGATCGGGCAGCTTCATCCTGCTCTTGGTTTCTGTTTTTCTGTAGCCATTGTGGACACTGGGCTCTCAGGTGTCCACATTCCCAACAGCTTGGTCGTCCCTGTTGTCGAGGGCGGGGTGTATTCGATGTGATTCTGTGTATCATGGTTTCCATTCTCTTCAGGATGTTCTCTAGGCTCTTGTCTCTCTCGTCGCCTGCCACTGCGACCGCCCGCACAGCACACCGAGTTGATGGTCCTCTTGCAGAGTCAACCACCAGTGCTCTGGCCAGGGCATCCTGCATAGTCCTTGGGGCGGCCAGACTCACTGCTTGGTGTACATCTACATCGGCAATGGCGTCGACGAAGAAGCCGACTGCTATTATGTCTCGTGCTTGTTCTGGACACCCCTCGAGCGACAAATGGGCGAGTCGCACAATGTCCTGCCACAATTCTTGCAGTGGCTCCCCTGATCTCTGGGTGCGGCTCCTTAGTTGGGCATGGTGGACATGTCTCAAGTACTTGTCTCCGATGCGCAGCTCCAGTGCAGTAACTAATGCCGAGTATTCCATACGTTGTTGTTCTGGAAGCGACTGGAGTATACTGAGGGCAGGTCCCCTCAGCACAGCTGCAAGGTAGTAGGCTTGTTGCTGGTCAGACCAACAATTTATGGTTGCCACAATCTCGAACTGGTTTTGGTACTCTCGCCATGGAGTCTGGCAATCGTAAGGAGCAGGCTTGACAGAAATCCCTTTTCCAATATTTGATGCAGGCACACTAGATACAGAAACATGTTGCAGCCCATTTTCTTCCTGGTTGGGAATCACACTACAGCCTGGTTAAAACTTCGTGGTCTTCTCTTCGCCGCCTTCAGGTATTGATTTAGCAATGACCTTGTCTTCTCCGATAACAAGATGGCCACCCTCTTTACCATGGAGAAGTTCTTGACACTCCTTCCTCAGCTCATCCATTTGTTGCTGCATGCTATTTTTCACATGGTCCACCTTCTGGTTCACATTGTCTATCTCTTCCTTTATGCTGCCTACCTTCTCGTTTACAGCCTCTATTTCCTGGTACACAATTTCTTTTACACTATCTACCTGCTTATTTACATTTTCATTTACACTATCTTTTACACTGTCTATTTTACTATCAACATTTTCATTTACACTATCTATTTTCTTGTCTACACTGTCTTTGACTGAATTCATTTGGCCGCTTAATTGGCCACTCAATCCCTCAATGAGGGCCTTTAGTGCTTCTATTTCCGCAGACATGCTTCTTGTAAACATTCACATTTACAATTGAAATTTAAATTTATACACAAAAAAATATAAAGTGGCTAAATTTAAACAAATAGTAATTGTGTGCAATAATTCAACTAACATAATTAATTATTGAATTTACTGTATGCCTCTATCCCACTTCTGACACCAGTGTTACAAGTTTGAGCACAAACTTTTCATGTGAGCAATTCCCATGAGTTCTTTGGGATAGAGGTCTTATAATTAAAAAAAAAAAAAAAGAGTTAAATTAAATACTGGATTTAATAGCTCACAAAGCTACGAAATACACAAAACAGTAATCAACTATAACTCTCACAACACAATTAGTTATGCACACAATTACTCCTGTGTCACAGACACGTTAATTAGCTTGGACAATTAAAGCACAAAAAAGTCTACCATCAATTAACTGAAAATTGCAAATCACAATAAAATTCAGTCATATATCCAATCAACAGGCTTTCAAATAGGGACAATGTACAACCTTATCAGTCCGAAGTGGTGATGGCTCACCATGTGCTGCGCAGCACCCCAAGTGCACCGCTGTCTTCACTCTTAAGGTCTTCGGTTCGACTCCCGTCGCGCACCTCCTCTTCGCCTGTCAGCCCGCCGCAGCAGTCCTCTTGATTCACCCAACACTGATCCGAAGGTAGCCGCCTGCCGCCTCACAGTAGACTCTGACGTCACCAAGATGTCTTCACCAGTCTCTCTCCACAGGCGTAGCACCTTTCGCTAGCACTACCAATAGCGAACTCTCCCGAATTTGTCGATTCGGAGCTTTTATACTTGGCCAAACAGTCGGGTCTTCCCCGCATTACAGGGGTCTAAAATTAGACATATCATCATGTTTCGCATGTGATTTGAGTCACGTACGCCGCTTCGCAGGGTAAAGGCGCAGTTGGAACAGGTATCTATGACGTAGTTACGGCGGGATTCCAACTATGAGACACCCGGGCTTTGAGTCATGGGTCAGCCCTCAAGGTGTTTTGACACAGGCCCCATACAGCCCGCCCTCAGAAACACAGCTTGCAACAATACATAATTTTTGTTCTTGTGTCGATAAACTTGAGCGAATAGCCATTGGCTCGTGATATCTAATTTCAGTATGAACGGTTTAGTTTCGACAAGTCTGTGGCTTTCGTGGGTGTATGTTCTCGTGACAAGAGGCTTTTGAATGAGTGAAGAGATTTTGATCAGTACTTAACAACTAGGTATTTTGTGCTTGTAATGGGTGACATGATATCAGTATGCCGCAACACCGGAATGAAGGGGCAAGGTAACCGGAAGGTCCCCGAAAAAAAAAATCGTGGACCAGCAGAACAAAATTTAATTACAAAATTTACCAGGTCGCGCCTATCTTTTGTGAGGTCTGGTAGGTTATGATTTCCAATGTGGTTTTTAAGAATTGCATCACAGAATGTAGTGTATTTGTAGTATGTAATAAGCACGTCTAGTTTCTAGATTCAAAATGTTTTGTGCATCTTAGCTGCCATTCATTAAAATTAGAGTACGTTTTTCAAGAGCTAACACAACAAAAAAACATTCGTCTATGCAGAATCTTAAAATTGTACTTAATTTGCGGCGACCTAAAGTTCTGTGGTGTACAGTGTGTGGAGTAACAAGAAGTCGGCAAGTTCAGTTTAAACCAGATAGCAAGCTTTCACTGTCCTCCCGTGGCATGAGTGTTATTATACAACGTTTGACGGTTTTGCACTTGATGATTATACGCCCGCTAGTCTCAGCAATACGTAGCTAAAATACGTTGAAGGTTACCATGGCGTCGTCAGCGGTCTGCCGCCCTAACTTGTGACGTTTTACAATACTTCTAAATAACCGGTCCGAATACCGCAACTCGCAGGGGCGTCCCAACGCATTAATTTAAAACGCCCGACGGCATCACCTGGTCCGTCGATCTCTTGATTTAACTTCTCTGTAAACGCGTCCGGCGCCTGAACTGACTTCCTGGGGCACCCCGACCCGTCGTTATCTGCGTCTCAATGCCGTCTTCCGCGGCTCGAAAACATCTGTCCCAAAATCTGTCAACGACCTAGCCATGCTCTTGTCTGGTGCCAACCTCCCTGTCGCTTGCCCTGCTGCAGGCGTTGGTTCAATTGGACCAATTGGCAATTAGGAGACAGCTTCCGAAAGATGGCCACGCCCCTCAATGACACTTTTAACATCCTGCCACTGCCGCATTTATTACATAATTTAATTAAATTGCACTTTGACAAACACCCTGCATTTATTTTAATTAATTACTAAAGTTCCTCACATTCTAATTATTGTAACTATTAAACATTTGTATCTTATACATAATAGGCTGGAATTCAGCTCTCGTCCAGCAGCTAGGGGGTTACGTAAGTGGGGGTTGGGGGGGGGGGGGTCGAGAAGGCCCAGACACTTGCACCTGCTGTTTCCACAAAGATTAATCATATACATTTCAGTTTTTCCTCAATGCAATTCTGTACATAGAGAATATCAGCATCCTGACACGATGACAAGAATGAATCGTTGCAAGACATGTTTTTTATTATTATGTCTGTAATTTATTATAATTCCTTATAATTGATGGCAATTATTACTCTTATTAATTGGGGTACGTCAGATTTTTTTATATCAGCACAAAGATTTTCCCTTTACAAATATAATTTATCGTGAAAAATATAACCATTTTTTGAAAGAAGTATATTCAAATTTTTGGCCTGAAAACTTCTGAAATAGCACAATTTTGCACCTACCAATCCAAATTTTTCCGGGGGAGCGCCCCCGGACCCCCCACTTTTTTTTTTTTTTTTTTTCGTGGGGTGGGTATATATATTTTTTTAACGCATACTCCCCACCCCCTAAGAAAAAGGCTTAAATCCGCCACTGCCCCTGCCCCAGCTAGTCAGTCGTCAGGTGCTCGGCCTTCGGGCCGGGCCAGCCTGGCACTTCCCCCATCCCTACCCTACCTTATAGTGGGTTGCGGCCTGGTAAGGAAGCCGAAGCCTGCTCTCCCAACCCTTCACCTCAAACCCTCGTTCTAGCCAGGATGACTCGGCAAGTAAGCCTAAACTGTTCGTACACGTTTGAGTTGAGACTTAACCTTCTTAGCATGGCAACCTAACCTATGTGCTCTTCAAATCACTATGCCACCACGCACATTGCCAGTTATAAGTGTTATCATGCACTTCCCAGACTTGTAAATTCTATTGAAAGTTACGGGATGCAGTATACTTTCCCCGGGATCAGAGAGATCACCGTATAGTTACAAGTAATCCAGTATTTGTTATCAGTCAAGTATCGTCATGGCCGCAGCGCCCTAATGTAAAGAGGCTATTGAATATTGTAACGTCTCGGGATCAAAGAGATGATCGCCCCACATTCTCGGCCACGATTAGGCCTTAGTTTTGCCCAGTATCTGAACGCCCGGAGTGCCATTTAAATTGTATTCATCAGAGTATGTATGCCCTGTGGTAAATTATGTTGTTATTGTCAATGAGTCATATCTTTAGTTCGTACCCTTGTTGTCTATCTCATATTGAGACTCCAGTGTAATAATGTATGTCATCAAATTGCGATTGACTCAACCGTGATTGTAGATTATGTACCGAAGAAAGCGTTATAGTCATCATGCTGTAACTTGTGTTCGTGAATATAAACGCCCAATGAAACTGAATTACTTGCCTTTCTCCTTTCATGAGATCACCTTGTGTACCAACGTCCTAATATCTAATAAGGCGAGTGATATCTGGCTTACCCGCTATTTATATAAAGATGACGCCCTGAGCTAGCGAGTTACAGAGTTTTCCTTGTTGGCTCATACAGTAGTCGCTCGCTGGATCGAGGATATCTCTGCTACAAATCACTCTAGAAGGACCGCACCAATCTCTCATGCTCTCTGCCTTAAAGGCCCTCTAGAGATACACACTTGCAACCCAGAACTCCTAGCGCAGCGGTGGGACAAAACAAGCCCACGTGCGACAAGTGGTGGTTGTGAATGCAGCATGTACAAGCGTAAGAATCAATTAAATATTAATTTATACTGAGAAATAATTTATCTTGTGGTCATGAATTGTTTAATTCGCTGCGAAAAGTAAAAATAAATTACTATCATCTATTACCGACATTTTGTCATAATATAAACAATTTCCGCGCATGTCTAGTTTCAATATTGTTGTGAATCCAATCTCTAATACTTACCGTACGTGTGAGTGTTCGTACGTACGTTAAATGTGGTTGTGAATCCGGCTTAAGGGTGTTGTGGTGCAATAAAAGCATAATTGTATATTTTTATGAAATAGTGTTAGTTTTGTAGACGATACTTGTGAGTATAGTTTACTCTTACGGAACAATTTTAGCTCCCACAGTTTTCTCATAACGGGGCGTCAAAGTCAAAATTTTCTTGTTACGCTGCCATGTAAATAGTCTCCTTGTTGTGGGGCGAGTGGTCTGACCACTAGGTCGCCGAGGCCCCAAAATTATAATGTTAAATAATATTTCCTATTGAGAACTCAACGATAACTTTTGGGTATGGTGTTTATTACTTATACTGATGTGGTTTTATTAACTTGTGTTGCAAATGTACAAATTTGCTGGAAGAAAAAAAGCTACATAAGTGCTCACTTTACCCTCATGATTTACATAACTACAGACCACTTCACGAAACTATGACTTTAAAATAATAATAATAATAATAATAATAATAATAAATAAAAAATCAGGAACAATCAAGTCGGTGCCCGTTGTTGACAACGTAACCGACAAGTGTGTCCATTACCAACTTCACATTTAAACATCGCATGTGTAATGGTTTGGTACAATGTGTATTTTCGATTTTGATCTAATTTAAATTGCAGTCGACAGTTGTGCTTTTAACATATGATTAAAACAGTGTAGTTTTGCTACATTTTGAAGCAGGACGGGATTCTGTTTTTAAATTATGCGTTACGTTTCCCTTACAGGCGTACTGTGATCTCTTGCATCAAGGGGCCAAAATCAGTTCACTTCCTCACTGCGGCTTTTAATTAAATTTAGTTAGTTCGTTTAGCCTATAGACGTAAAATGAGAGCGAAATTATTGTATGTAGTTTGTCACATTCATTGTAGCTCCATAACAGGCTGTGTTTGCTTGTGTAAGGCACAAATTCGATGTAACTCTATGGGTACCGATGACAGGCGTATGTAGTGTTGTATCAGCTCTATTTGCAAGTCTCTCAACTGTTCTGTTTCCAGTGGAATTTAAAAATGCTGACCATACAATCTAATTTGTGAAAAGTACGGCATAAAGAACAACGCATGTTTCTACTACCTTCGTGTTTTTCGAATCCGGTTAGCATTTTCTCGTCTTACGGCAATCTGAAGTATTTCTGTTACAAAATTAATCACAACTCATTGCAACACAGTTCAAATGCAGTAAGGGAGTCCTTTTAAAGCGCCGCCTACCTCACGCTTAAAATGCCTTGCAGTGTGTTAGTAAACAGGTTTTTCCACGAAAATATTCCACGTGTGCCCATTGTGCCAACGTACGAAAAGAAACTTCAGACAAGGTCGGAACCTCATTGTTACGACACTATGCTCATTGAAAACACTGTTTCTAAGCCCTCCAACATGGCTAAAAACGGCCTTTTTAGACTGCCTTACTTAAAAATATACTAACCGTACGTGAAACTCAGATAGCGACCTGCACTGAACTTAGTTGCAGACTTTCCACCAATAAAATGACATGGTTATCGCTTAGTGTCCCAAAGTAAAAACCGTTCGGCGGGAACCTTGCACGCTGGTTCAGCGCTTGGCTCGTTGAGGCGACGCGGCAATTGATGCGCGCTTCAAGGTCGACCTTACAGCCCCGTAGCTTTTGAGCCTCTCCCGCGCGGATAGGCGGCGCCCTTTAGATACGAGATTCTTGGTTGGAATCTTGGGTTATTAAATAACAGTGAAAGGAATATAAGCATAAATTAAGAGTTAGTGGACACTAATTTTATTTTATTTTTTTACGTTCGAGGCACGGAAACAGAGATAGATGGCTATAAGTCGGTTATAACACGTCAGTCAAACTCCTCATCACCTCTAGGATCGAAGGACTAAACTAGCGTGCAGTGTTTTAGTAGAAACCGTTTTTTTCCAACAGGACTTCAAGCGATAACCCTATTATTTTATTTGCGGGAAGTATGAGGTAAAGCCCAATGCAGGTGTCTAAGATTTCGTTTTCCGAATACGGTTTATAATGTCTCAGCTACAGCAACGCGAAAAAGTAATTTTTAGCACTTTTGAGGAGCTTGGAAATCATGTTTTTAATTAGCGGACGGCGGTTTTAAAATCTCAGGGACATAGTTTGAAGTGTGTCTTCTTTTCGTAGATGAACACATTGGAAACATGTTTAGTAGTTACACAAGAAAAAATACTTCCCTCTGCACGCTACAGCACGTATCACGTGCCAGGCCCACTAACTCTTTAACTAAATATAAATTTATTTTTGCAGATATTTCACTCCTAAATAATATCACGTAAACAGAGTGGTGATTTTGCTATAATATTTTAGAAATAACAATAATAGGTGGCCTACGAATTAATTTTACAGCGTATTTCAAATACTAAGAATTCACATTTACAACAGGGAGGCATTAAAATATTATAGATAACTTTCGTAAGTTTAATTTTGCGCTAAGGGAAAAGAAGAAAATTGTGAATACCGAATAAGACACTCGCGAAATGAAATGTTCAATTGAGTATGGTATGGTATGCAGAAGAAAGAAACTAACATAGGAGAAGAGAGGGGGTTCAAATCAGAGTTGACGTGACGTCATCAATAACGTACTGCCGGAGCGCGCCTCGAGCTGCTACGTCAAAGTCACCTGCGGGACGTTCTGAGTGTCGGATACACGTGTGTTGAAGCTACGCGCCGTGGGTCTGCGCCTGTTGACTGCAACTGTCGTCTCGCTGCCGGCCAGAATATACCTCGCCACACCGGCCCTCACTACAGACAACGTGGCTGACCAGCACGTCTCAAAGGTAGGGAGCTACCAGATGTCACTACGTTAATTATTGTGTGTAAGAGGTTCTTTATTGTGGGCAGGCCTCGTAACTCGAATAGTACAAGCGAATCTTACCGAAGATTGCCGAAGTAAATGTTTTAAAGAAATAATATCGAACTGAACTTATTCATTGTAATAATCATGAAGTTAAAAAACACTTAATTTTATGTGTGATAACAAAATTATATTATGAAGACAGTAAGACTACAGAGCTACCATGGAGTATGGTTTAAAAATTTTACAATTTCGTACTCTGACGTTGGATTCCGAGAAGAGGTTTTAGTTGACAACTTTGGAAGTTTCCGGCGAAAATAAGGTTCTCGTCATTTACCGCTGAGTTATAACAAGGGAAATTAAATTTTCGCGAGTTAAATGACCTGCACGTTAGACGCCACTATCTTGTCCATACTCAAGCCTCGACCATAAGCTGCTACTGACTGGAACAGCAGAGGTGAGGTGATAGGGCCCACGGCACTGTAACGAGACTTGATGAGGGTGAAGTGAGGTGAAGAGACAGCACATCATCCATGCTGAAGCCAGGATTCGAACCCAGGGCCTCTCGCACCGTATACCGACGCCTAACCAAAGTCGGCTGTAACAGTAGAAAATGAACAACAAATATACGGGGCTAGGTAATGCGTAGGACAGTGGATTACAACATGCGGGTCATTGAAACCATGACTTTTCCTTTCCCAAGTTACAACACTTTTTTATATGATCCATGATTGTAGGCAAGTGATTGTTTTAGAAAAGTTCATTTTCGGGGCGTGTCAGAACGTATAAGACTGCAGGGAGGGCGCATTTTACTGTAGGCGGTTAAAGTAAACTGCTGGCGTTTTTTGTACACTACGTTCAACAGAATGTTTTAACTGTTAAAATGTTCGATTCAGTGTCCGTCGAAATTTTTTGGTCTCATAGTAAACCTTAGGTGCACATTTTACCACGTGTACAGAAAATTTGGCTTGAAATTTCGGCTGGCATTATTTGATGTTAAAAATAATTTCTCAAATAATTTGCTTGTCATAATTTTCTTAAGTTACGAGGGATGTTCCGAAAGTAAGTTTTTTTTTCACACGGAAACTTTATTGCCAAACTATATATATTACACTGTTTTTCGATGTAGTCTACCAACAATGAGACATTTGTCATAGCGATGGGAGATATAGGATCACCCGGCCTACAGCCCCGATCTCGCCCCATCGGACTGTTACCTGTTCCCTGCATTTAAATCCGCACTCTCGTGACGTCGCTTCCACGACAATGCTAAGGTGGAGCAGCCTGTGCGAGAATTGCTTACATCCTAGGGTACAGAGTGGTTTCTTCTAACTGATTTCTCGCTATGACAAATGTATCAATGTCGGTGGCGTCTACGTCGAAAAACGTTGCAAGGTGTATAGTTTATAATAGAATGGTGTATTTTGTTTGGCAATAAGTTTGTGTGAGAATAAAACCCGACGAAATTTGCTTTAGAAACACCCCTTATATGAAATAAAGTATAAATTTGCTTGATACCCGAGGTTATGTCTAAAAGCATGCGAGCAATTAAGGAGCTCGTGAATTATAGGACGCTTTGAAAACTCTACTCGGGTTACTACTCTAACGCCTCAGGCTGAAAATGTTATCATGCCCAAACTCACCTTGTGATTTAATATAACCTCGCTGTGAGACCGACTCGTATTAGCTGCGCTGCTTTGGAAGCGAGAGTAAATCAGAAAAGTGTTAGTGGTTTTAATTTCAGGTTTACGCTTAATCCAGTATGCACATCAGTGTTCCGGTACATACGTATTGAGCCAGTAGATTATTTTTAGAAATTGTTCGCGCGTGAATAATAAACGCATTAAATGGGACTCAATTTGACTCGGCTGAAGTAATACGCCTAACAGCTGGATACTACCACACACACAGTAGGTATTTAGAACGCAGTTACCCGTTGTCACAGACTGTACTTAATATACTGACTGACTCTTCTAACAACTTAGGTATACTAACTTCTAAAGTTCTGAGGTATGTTTAACAATATTTACGTAAATATGCCTTCGGAACTCCATTACAGAAGAAAATTGTATTTATTCGCTAGCTGTGCCCGGCATGCGTTACAATGTCCCTCTTTCAATGTTATCACTAAAGTTTTTGTGTAGCACGTTCTGACCCTGTACGCCGTTGCCCGCCCTTTTTTTTTAATGTACCCAATTTTGTTTTGACAAACCTTCCGGGCGCCAAAATGTCCATCGTTATCGGATGATTGGTATAGAAACGCATAGCTACGTTAGACATTTTTATATATTGAGATTTAGCCGTGACAACCAATTTTTTGCTGAATTCAGGGGTTTTAATGTTTAACACGCGTCGCGTCGTAAACCAAGTAACGGTTATTTCCCGTGCTCTTCTCCCCGGTCCCATTATGTACAAGTTTCTGAAGTGGGTTGGCAACTATGAGGGCTGCACACTAAACTGGTTTTATAGAAGACGACACATTTTCACAAGAAGAAATTATCGCACATTTGATTAGCGACACTAAAAGTGAAGTGAAGAGATTTTGGTCAGCGCTTTACATCGAGGTCTTTAGCGCTGATGAGGGGTGATCTGATGTATAGAACAGCGCCGGAATGAAAGGGTGGGGGAAACGGGAGATCACCGAGAAAATCCGCCGACCAGCGCCATCGTCCGGCACGATTCCCACATGCGAAAATCTGGGGACCGACTTCGCCGAGAATTGAACCCGGATCGCCTAGGTGGGCCGCGCACCTTCTGTACTCGCCGCATGCTGTCGTACTAAACTTTAACTAAACCGTGCCTCTGCAATAGAACTGTAAGTTGTCAAGAGCAACACGAACAGTAGTGTAGATTTCTGAATAATGAACCTACCCAAGCCAGCTGAAAGACGTCCGCAGTTACGTAACACTGACGTCGACGGCTTCTTCGCCCGAGGCAATTTCGTTACCGGTTGGTTTGCCAAGCGGACTGGGACAGCACCAAAATGAGAGAATAAAAACTTTCGTCGACAACCCACCATCGCCACGTTAATACTTTTACATTCATTCTATCTGTGTCCACGTTCGTCGGTCCAGTGCTTCAAAGACCAAAAATAAGTTTCAAAAATTTAAAAGTGTATTTATATTTTTATTAGTACTGCAAAGTAACTTAAGTGTAAAAAGGAGGAACGTAATTTACAAAAAAATAATTACTCTCGCTGAAAATGAGGTAATTAGAAACGGTAAAAAACAACTTTACACAAGGATAGGAACTTGGAGATGAATCGGCCATGGCCTTTAGGGAATTATACTAGTATTCGCCTGAAGCGGTTACGAGAAACCACGAGAAACTGAAATCAGATGGCTGGAGCCGGAAATTGTATCCGGGTCCTTCCGATTGCGAAGGAATTCAAATTTGTTATACTTTGCAGCACAGATTTCGAAATGTTTGTACTTTATTACAATGTTGATCTGGAGCTCACGATGTTCGCTTAAGATGCCAATAAAGAAGTTTAATGAAAATTCATTATGTTGACGGTAGGTGGTTTAATTTAGAATTGTCATAAAATTTGAACTGTAGAAACAGACATTAAGTTGTCACTGCAAAACTGTACCAGTGGCAGCAAACGATTTTTGTGGTCGCCACAAAACATTCGGTAAGGTCCATAATGACAAAATATGTTGTTGTTGCGGAGCTTTTTTTTCTCAGTGATCGGAAATACCCGATAATCTTATCATCAACCGGGCTATATATGTACTGCTGCTATTCGGCGTAATTAGAGTTCCTTTGGTCCTTGTTCGTGTTTCGATGCTTAAGTGAACGGGAAATGGACTGGCGCACTACTCAAAACAGGCTCGTTTTCACTTCTTATTGTATAATGGCAGTATTGTAATTATATAACGTCTACAATGTTAGTGTGTGATAGAAAATGCTGTTTTCACAATTCACTATCATGACAGGAACTGAGGAAGAAAGTAATAAAACTCGATTCAACAGATTGATGTAATTTTACAAAATAGCTGAAAATCAAGTAACATTAATTTGTTTTCAGCATTTCTTAAAATAAAAAAAAAGTTATTTTATATGCAATTAAAACTGTTAGCACGTAGTATGGGACTTACAATATCAGTACAAGTTATTTCCAGGAAGTTCGTTGGTCTTAGTTGAGTTAATGATACCGTAATATGCGAATTTAGACGTTGTAGGAATACTTAGCGTGCTAAAATAAACACCTACCAAACTATTCGGTAGTTATTAAAAAGTGTGAATGTTTCACACCTGAACGCTTGCAGACCTCAATAGGCAGCCCGTGGGCCAGATGTGGCCCGTAGAGAGATTTCTGCTGGCCCGCCATCAAAATGTCAGAAATAAGCGAAAATGTTTTGTTATAATAATTTAAAGGCTATTTCTTAATAGTTATAGTTAGGTCAATGAAATCTCTGCGTATGACAATGATTTATGTTAGACTAACATTAAGTTCAATTAAATGGGTCTGTACAATGGCTATAAATTGACTGCAATTTTTTTTTACTTTTGGCCCCCGAGTGATTTTGGTAGTTATAAAATTGAAGCAAGTGGCCCGAAGGTACATTTAATTGAGAAGTCTTGAAAGAATCCCACATGTCTGCGGCTATTTTGCAGCGTCGGGAAATGGGAAAGCGCGGGCACTTTTTGTTCAAGACTTGCATAAGCGCCCCTGTGCGGAAGCCGCGCAGCTTGCCGTGAATTCTTCCCATCATCGGCGACTCGTCTGAAACGTGACTTACGTGGTGACCGACTCTGAAAACGCCCAGTTCGGCAATTTAAATTTTTTTCTGATTGGCGTAAGGAAATGTATGGAGAGTGAAAATTTTGTCTTGAAGCATATACCGCTATTTGCTAACAGAAATCGTGGTGACGCGTGGAGTGGTCTTTCAGTAAACCCATTTTTAACCCCCGATAATGAAAGGAGTGTTATGAGTTTGACGTCAGTGTGTGTCTGCAATGTATGTCTGTCTGTGGCTTTGTAGCTCCCAAACGAATGGACTCATTTCTGTGTTTTTTTTTTTTTTTTTTTTTTTTAATATAAAGCTAGTATTTAATGAAAATTTGTTCTTCTGTTTTCCAAATTCGTGTGAAAATTTCATATGCATGTAATATAATATGTATTCTTTCTCTGTTTATTCAATCTATTTAAATCATGCTACATGTCTGTAAATCCAATGGTCCTACAGTGATACGGTATGTTAACCTGGGCATGATGCTGCACGAATGCGCTTAGTACTAAGTATAGTTGTTCCTTGCAAACAAATGCTTATTTAGCACGTGCTGTAATCATGTCAAAGATCAATCGCAAGACCCTCAGTTGTTGGCAAGGTTTCGGACATAACCTATGGTCAAACAAACCAGGTCACGTGATACTAAACCCCAGTAGGTTAATTAACATAGCCGCATTAGGTCACACGCTGTGCAGTGTGTCAGAAGTAAAATTTAAATTATAAACTTCTCATAAAAATAATAGTTTCAAAATATTGTTGACTCTTTATAGCATCGTGGGACAGTTAATTATATTAAATAAGTACGTAGTTAAAATTAGCAAACGTAAAACAAAATAACTGAAATAAAACTTACGTATATTGTGTACATGTGTGATAATTTCCAAATATATGCCCAAATATTAGATTTCGTTCAAATTCATTTTTAAATTAATACCTATTTTACGTATTTGACCCTATGCTCAGATATGTTTCAACTATATATGTAAATGAAATCTAAGATTTGCGCATATATTTTGAAATAGTCACACATGTACACATAACAAGTTTTGCTGCAGTTACTTTTTTTCAGGTTTGATTATTTTAACTACTTATTTAGTTTACTTAACTGTCCCCCGATGCTTTAAAGGGTCAAACATAATGTGAAACTATTATTTTTACAAGAAGTTTATAATTTAAGTTTTATTTCTGGCACACTGCACAGCGTGTGATCTAAGGCGGGCCTGTATTTAAATTACACGCATTTCGTGATGTAACACGCCATTTGGCAACACTGTCCGCAGTGCGCATTGAATCAACGGCGTGGGAACGGCAAGAGCGAGGGCCGCGTCATGTTTTTGTCGCAGCTTAGCCGTCAAAGGATCGTGGGAACACGCTTTCATTGCATGGCGTAACTGTCAAAATATTTTTGAAATGATGCTCCGGGAATAGCGCCCGTTGAAAAGTAGGGCCTACAAAGTTTCCTGCAAACAATAAATAACGCGCAAACCAGACGTTTTAATTATGTCTATAGAGAAGATTTTTACACTAAGTTAAAGACGTTGGACCCATAAAATTTCTAGTTTATATATATATATATATATATATATATGTGTGTGTGGTGTTGTGTGGTGTTGTGTGGTGTTGTGTGGTGTTGTGTGGTGTTGTGTGGTGT
>PNEQ01026498.1:0-19651 GCA_003012365.1 Medauroidea extradentata | reverse complement strand
CGGCACTTGCCCTGAATGGCACCCTACCTTACTGTTCAAAGGTTGCTTGGCTAACTGACATTCTCTACACGTCTTTACATGTTCCGCAATATCTTTATTCATCCTGGGCCAGAAAAACTCTTTCCTAATGGCCTGTCGTGTTTTCATCACTCCCATGTGACCTCCCACCGGGGTATCGTGGAAATATTTAATAATCATATGGCGGGCCTTAATAGGAACAAACACCTTTTTTCCCACTCCAATATCGTGGTACAAAATATCCTTCTCCAGCCTATAATCCGTTTTAACCCCTTTTAGAATCTTTTCTTTTAATTGTTTACAAAGATCATCCTCTTCTTGCCAATTTAGTATATCAACAAATGCCTCAGGAATACTCTTAATCATCATTGCACATTCCCGTTTACCTTAGTTTATTTCCCTAATATCATAGTAAGGACCCCTATTTCCTATACCCTCCATTTCGGCTATCAAACCGCTATTTTCACGGCTAAGTCCCCCTTTCCTGTGGAAAACTGCCGAAGGCACAAATATTTCACCCCCGTTTTGGCCCCCCGCCAAAACAAACTTTGCCTCACTACCCGTTTGCCTAACTACCTTTCGCGTATGCCCCTTTCTTTCAGACCTATCAGTTTGCAACCCCATACACCTTTCACTATCTTTTCGAGCATCAGCCGGCTCAACTCCATCTCCCTGTAACTCGTAATCTGTCGTGTCAAACATTCTTGACAGACAATCTGCCACTACGTTTTCTTTACCCTTCACGTGACTAAACTTAAAACGGAAATTATTTAACTGAGCTATCCACTTCCCTATTTTTCCAACTTGCCTTGGGTGCGAATATAACCATGTCAAGGCCTGGTTATCACTTTCCAGGTCGAATTCATGGAGCTCCAAATACGTTCTAAATTTCTCAACACACCATACGCACGCTAAAGCCTCTTTTTCATAGGCACTGTTGTTCCTTTCTGCCTGCGTCAAAGCCCTACTCGCATGGGCTACCGGTAAATTTCCTTCCTTCTCTCTCTGCAAAAAAAACGGCGCCTAAAGCTGTAGAAGACGCATCGACTTGTAACAGGAAACGTTTACTGAAAATAGGCAACATTAAAATCGGAGGGTGGGAAATGGCATATTTCAGCTGGTTAAACACTTTCTCCTGCTCTTCCCCCCAGACAAAGGCTACGTTTTTCCGTTTTAATTTATTTAAGGGCTGGCACAATGTGGTGTAGGATTTAATAAAACGGGAGAAATAACCTAGCATTCCTATAATCCGCATGGCGCCCTTCAAATTTTTGGGCCTAGGAAAATTTACTATATGGGCTATTTTCTCAGGATCCATCAATAATTTCCCTTCCGATACCACAAATCCCAAAAAATTAATTTCAGTTTATCCCCAAATTACTTAATCTGGATTGGCTGTAAAACCCAACTTCCTCAGTTTATCTAACACTATCCTAAGGTGTTCTAAATGCTCAGTGGGGCTTCTAGAAAATATGCAGATATCGTCCATGAACAAAATAACAAATTTAAAGTGGACATCTTCAAACGCTTTATGTAAAATCCTTGATAAACACTGGCCTCCAAAATTCACCCCAAAAGAAATCCGGTTCCACTCATAATGCCCCCATGGTGTTACAAAGGCTAAATACTTCTTGCTTGCTTCATCCAACACACATTGATGAAACGCCGCATTTAAATCTATGACCGAATAAACCTTCGCTCCTCCCAGATATTGTAACACATTTTCTACGTTAGGGGCCGGAAAAGTGTCAATATGGACCTTACGGTTCGCCAGACGATAATCGACCACCAAACGATAATGGCCTGGTTTTTTCTTAGATACCAAAAATGCGGGCAAAGCAAACTCCGAATTTGAGTTTCTAATAATTTCGTTTTCCTTCAACTCCTGCACTATTCTCCTAAATTTCTGTAACTTCTGAGGCGCACACTGATATGGCCTACACCGAATTGGCTTTTCATCGTTCATTTTAACCCTATATGGGTACTTAAACAACCCAATGATTTAGTAACTACATCTGAATATTCAGTCAACAAGTCTTTTAACTTGGTACGTTGCCCCTCATTTTCCCAAGCGTCACTACCCTCGACGCGATTACACAATAATAACTCACTCCTTGCGTTCACTAACTTTATTCCTTCACCTTCTAAATCAAAACCAAATTTTAAACTTTTCTCTTTAAAATCGACAGTGGCCTTAGTCTCCGACAAAAATTCTAATCCCAATACCATAGGACTAATTAAACCTGGTACTATCCAGAAATGTTTTGTCCAAAAATAACGATTGATTTTGAAGTGCAACTGTAACTTAACATTAACGCTACACGTCCCTCCATTTGCCACATAGAGCGTAAAACCTTCCCCAATAGTCATTCCCGTTCCTAAGTCAGGAAATTTCTTTACTAATCTACTGGCTTCCTCTTGAATGATAAAAGAGCACGCAGCCCCCGTACCTAGCAACGCGTCTATCAGTTCCTCTTTTACCTTTACAGGAATTATCAATTTATTTCCGCCTAAGGAATTTTTTGCAATCACCGCTATCCCTTCCTCTCTTCTATGTTTACGTTCACCCTTCTCCTCTTTACATTCACGCTTCCAGTGACCCGGTTTTCCACAACCATAACAAACAGTTTTCTTTGTGGTTGACCTACATACACGCGCCACGTGTCCTACTTTTCAACAATTAAAACACGTAATTCCAACTTTGCCATGGGCCTGACGCCCCATCCCTCTGTTACCACTACCTCCGTGTGTAGCGGGCAATCTATCCTCGCATACTTCAGGCGCACAATTACCACTACTACCTTTGTTCGCAGCCACATACTTGCCGCCCGTCTCTGCCTCATACAACGCAGCTATGTAAACACGATTATCAACCTCCACAGCCCATGCTCTAAATTCCTCCAAACACTTCGGTATCGCATGTCCCACATTTAGACCACGTGCAAAAGGCGATATGTTCTCATTCAGAATATTTACAATTTCATTTTCGGTGTAATCCATGCCCAACGCTGAAATACAATCAATCACCGCCTGCATATATTCCAGCACCCGCTCACCCGGTTTCTGAAAACGTTCAACATGTTTTTTAACTAAATATATTTTTGCACGTCTCGGACAAAGTTGAGTCCATAAATGAACTTTTACACGACTCCACTCTTCCTTTTCACTAACTCCGCGCAAAATAATTTGCAAACTCAATCCAGTACATTTATTAGCTAAGGCTTGCAACAATGTAATACTATCAGGAAATACCTTCAAGGCAACCACGCGGTCACCTTCAATGCAAAAATTTAGCACATCATGTTCGTTTGCACTACTTAACCTTTTTACCGCGTCCAAGGAAGAGCGTGCTTGCTTAACTTGAATAACAGACGACAATGCCGGTGCCCCTATCTGACCTCTCTCTCCAGCGATGGTTGGATCCGACTCAAGCGGCGCCTTAATAACTGCAGCCAGCTTACATCTGAGATCGTCGATACCCTCCGCCTCCCCCACCTCGACATTTGCAGCGGCCAGATTCACCTTCAGGGCTGCCTTGTCGATCCGGTAGATTCAGGACGTCATTGTAACACTGTAACACACAACCAAAGCAAACAGCACGCTGCCCAAAAGAGCAGAGTGGCGCAGGGTTGAAAGGGCCAATTCCTTGCCCCGTCGGCTAGGCCCGATCAATAATGCGCCTCCCTGTCGCTCGGCCCACGTAACAGAAATGGCACACATCAAGCCTAACCCCTATCACCATAGGACTTGGAATTGTTTTCGGTTTACAAATACTATTGGGAGAGTGTTATTGCTGCCTTGGTAATATATACAATACAAGTCGTTTTATCACTTTAATCGATTTGCACTTTGCGGCTACATTTGCGTACATACACACTTCACACGTATTTTAAATATATATTCTGAAAGCCGCCAAGGTGTCGCGAACTGAATGGAGCATTCCTCCGGTTTAGCACTCACTGAATATTTCGTGCCCAATTCATTTGGCACCGTTTACTCTGCCATCACCGTACCTGCATTTCCGGAATAGGATTTCCCTGCTGGTTACTGCTGCACCGTCAAGACTTGACCCCCGTCTCAACGTGGTGGGTCCTCCTCTTGGGCACAGCCACACGATCCGGACTCGCACCCGGCACCCACGTACTGGATACTGCTGACGTCCACGTCCCCCTGGCTGCGTCCTCCTCGTCTAAGACCCGACACTGGGCCCCCATGTAGTAGATACCATTGACGTCCACGTCTCACGATCGGCGTCCTCGTCCTCAGCTAGCCTTGTATACCACGAGCAGTAGAAATGGGTATGCCACCACCCCATTTATCCACGTAGTATCGTAGTCAGCCGACATGCACATATTGGCAAAAATTTTTAAGATTTCCCGCAGTAATTACGTAGTACGGTTCCCATTCTCGCCAATTCCTGTACTAGTAACCTTTACTACGTTCTCCACCAACACTACTCTTATAAGCCCAACGGTCAACTATATTGTATGCAATAGTGTCTGAACATGCCGGTTAACTCCGTCAACTTGAACTAGCCGCAACAAGCTACTACACTCGACTCTCCGCGCTCGAGCCCACTCGAAACACAATCGCGCGCCCCTAGCGACTCTTTACGTAATTAACAGTCAAAGAAGCTCGTTCCCAAAGATAACACTTTACCATACAAAGTACAAATAATGATTAATACAAACCCATATATATATATTATTCATATCTGCCAAGTTACGACATATTTATAAAATTATAGACGTACTAAAATACTTTTCCTAACTTGGTGTATATTAACACGTCTCGTCCATCGTGACGTCCCTAGATACTCATTTCTGAGACGGCCACGTCTAAAATGAAATTTGGTATGTGTATTTAAAACGACAAGCAAAATAAGAAAAATAGTATAATTTAGGTTTTGTATATGTATATATATGTATTTATTTAAATATAGGATGTTTCAGGTCATTGAATTAGTTTTATATAGTTGAACGAAAAATCGCTAATTACAAATTTAAAAGTGTAAGAGTAGTGCACAGTTCAAAGCGCAGCTACATAGGTCAAACAGTTAAAAAGTTACAGCCAAATAACTTTGGTCGTCCTCTTAAACAAAATCGGAATTTTTTTTTCCCCGCTAAACTTTTGCTGTTATTTCTAATAAACCAAAAAACTTTAAATGTTTTTCAAGAGAAAAATTTGGTAGCACCCCGAATAATACCTTAGAAATCAAAAATTAAATAATCTGAAAAATTTGCTTTAGGGTAACAAAGAGAAAAGTACCTGTACCAAATTTCAAGTCTACATCTCAAAACTGTTCCAATTATACAGCCATAAATATGCGAAAAATCCTAAACCTAGACCTCCCATAAACATATCTCCTCCCTGGGTATTGGTGGTATGTACCTATTTAGGTAAACTTTTCGAAATAGAAAGGACATGTTAAGAACAGAAAATATTTTGGGCACAGTTCCTCTAATGTTACGCATACTGCGCACCTGCAAATTCGAATTACGTTTGCAAAAAAACTTTCGTCCTTAAATAATGAGATGACTAGGTACCAGGCCCTCGAAACTCACATGAAAAACCCAGATTGTCAACCTCATTGTGATTGCTGTTATAATGCTCTCTGTATCTCTCTGCGTTTTCCTAGTCAAGAAACCGGCAGCATCACTGGAAGAACGACGCAGGCTGCATTACATGTCTTACATTTAGGCAAGTGAGGGAGTTTAATTTCGTGAGTGTGTTGTAATAGGACGAATTAATTTACGCGAATAGATTATAAGGTATTGTCTTGTAGTGTGTTAGTGTTTGTAGGCAAGTGTAAAATTTAGAGATAAGTTGTGTAACTGTTTGAAGAGAATAAAGTGACACGGAATGGTAGGTAAAATGTATTACCAACCGATGCTTTTGGAAGAAGCAGCAGTGTAGCCAGGAACTGCTCCATGTTCGTCTGCCAGCACACGAAGCTGCTTCTCAGCAGATGTATAATTAACTCGCCGAACAGGTAAATAGTACATTTTTTGTTTGATGAACATAAGAGCACACTGAAAGAAGTGTAGGAAGAAGGAAGTAAAAATTTTCTAACAATATATAACTTAGGTTCGTTCGAGAATTATAAAAAGGAAATGATTGTTGAGTATGTTTGAAAAAGTGTGAAGTTGTAAGACTCAGTAAAGGACTTCAGGGTGGACGACATTGTATGTGAGGTGTCTCCCTATATGTTCTAATTGGAATATGATGTCGGTAGGTATTTTAGCAAGGGACATGAACAGAATCGAAGTGCTTTGACCGAGAAAGAGCAACATACAGTTGGCCATGACTGAATACAGGGTTTGGGAGATAGAGACCTATCTGGTAGAAAGATTGTCCTTGACTTTTATTAATAGTTTTAGCAAGCAGGTTGAATTGGGAATTGAACCCGTGAGAAAATGAGAAGGAAGACAGTTGGAGAAGAAGTAAATTGTATGCGAGGTATGTATGCCCTTTCACCCTTGAAATATCCAGTAAGTATTTTAGCACCGATGACGTAGTCAGTCAAGCATACAACAATGCATCTGGTACTATTACACAGACACTTTTCGGTGTCTAGGTTTCTCAACAGTATAAAGCATGAGTTGACAGCAAGTTTCAAGGAATGGGGAGGAAGGGAAGCTATGGAAAGAGAGTTGAGGAACTCAGTAGGAGCATTTATAGAGTCTCCCTAAGATTCTTCGAGTTTGTGGAAGCTTAAGAGTATGTTTATTGGAAAAGATATTCGTGGTATAATCTTTTCATTTATCATGTCGACATCGTCGTTTTTGTGGCAGAGTATAGCACGAGTACTGATTACCTTCAAACACAGAACAGAAATGGTTAAAACGAGGTACTCCACAGACAAAGAAACAGTTAGGTATCGTAAACTGTAGTAAGAGGTTACCTGTTTGGTAAGGTTTCTGTGCCGAACACAGCAGAGCAGATATCAGCTCCACGAAGTCATCTGATAGGCTGTCAAAGGATGGTGTCGTCCCATTTCCGATGTGCATGAGTAAGCTCTGAAATTCTTCCTGCCCTTGGTCGGCATACATGTTATGCCTTAAGCGGAACTGTGTGAACGATGGCCAAAGTGGGGAATTTTTAATGGAGGCATTTACCTGCTCAGCTCGTCCACCATGTTTTAGCAACAAGAAGTACCTGCCTGAAGTCGCCTCCTTGTATCAATACATTAACACCGAACTAGATTCTATCATTCTTAATGATGTCTCTAAGCAAAGAGTCGACTTTATGAAGAGCTTCCTTCAATGATGGGTGCCTTGTCACAGATCACTAAGCTGCATGATCGCAAAGGTTCAGCTTCTTTAGATCGATGAGAGGTATTGCATACAGGATATTTTAAGACTGGTACAGATAATTTGAAAATAGCGTGTGCTGTGCTCCCACCAGAAAGAAGTTTTGAATCAGTGCCAGTCCAGGCAACAGGGTCGACTATCTTATCTTCATCTCGAAGGCTGTGAATGAGACAGTTGTATAAGAAGGTACATTTCCGGACCCGCAGGGCCATTGAGGAAGAAGGCCCTGCACCAAAGGTATTCAGAAGTCTCAGATTCAGCTATAGAAGAAATGATTTGGTCAAACACTAAACATTGGCCGGCATTAAGTAGAGAAGACCTACGTTCAGCCTCAGCATGTTCATGGTCTGTGTCGAAGCGAGGTAGATCTTGAGTGCGGCCTAGGTCTAGCGATGAAAGGTTATAATCTGCAAGAGATTTGTCAAAATAAGATAACTGGAAAGAAATGTGAAGAAGTGTCCGGTTTCAAAAGCAACATCACCAGAAGTAGCATCGTTAGGTGTAGTTATAAACTTTGGTACAAACACAGTGGGTCAAAAAGGCTGTAATGAAATAGTATGTGAGAAAAGAAGTCTCTGAGGTGTGCTGTAACGTGCTACGAAGCAGCCTCGAACAGTGTAAACTCATATGTGTCATCACGATCAAGAAGAAGTAGTTGTTGGTATGCATATTTGTAGATTGGATAGACAAATGTAGCCACAGTGCAGATGTCTTGGAAGGAAGTTGGAACTTTGACATTGTAGAGTGGGATTCTAAGGCACATGAGTTCTTCGGTTATCTGTGGTTTTGACTGGTAAATCCTGGAAACGGTGTTGAAACCTCACTTAAAGCGAGGCTTTCACATGTGCTGCTTGTCGACCAATACAAAGTGATTGGGATAATTTGCCTAGGTTACACCAAGAGGACAAGGCGTTGAAGGATATTCGGCGGTGCCTGTATGATACCGCGACTCATGTTGCAAGTTGTAGTGGAAGAAAGCAGTTATTTGAGTATGCTTCTCCACAGCAATCTCCACAGCAGCAGTTACAATATTGTCAGTAATGAAGACAGATTGTATGTCCTAGAGGTGCAGTCCCAACCTCACTACAGTGATGTTTTTGTCTGACATCTTGTATGACAATAATTGCCAAACATCCTCGCTGGAGCTGACATACCTGCAGTCCAAGAAGGACTCGACTTTATCTACTGCGACTTCTACAACAGCAGTCGTGTCCCTTGAAGATGTACGTGAAGTAAGTATATCGTAGCTTGCAGGGAAGAACATGGTTCGTTGTTCATGTGCCACTGATATTTTTGAAGCACGTAGGTGTTGTATGGAACAAAGTAACGGTTGTTATACATATTGTTGTTGGCAATGTCGAAAGTAAATCAATCGTAAGTTCTCTTGTACTGAACGAAACCTTTAAAGTTGAGAAGGGTCTCATTGCGGACAGTTTTTTGGAAGTGGAAGCGGCAATGGTCATCTCAGTAGCAAGGTGCAGTACGACCACACTTTGTGTGTACCATGTGGGACTTAACCTAATTGTGAAGAATGGGTTCTTGTATAGGTTCGGGTATCTGTGTTCGGCAGATTTGGTCAGTCTCTTCGAGCATTTTAATTTTGCCTTATTTGTGTAGAATTATGAGAATGTGAGCATGTGGCAAGCCATGCTTCTGAAATTCAATGCATACAGTCACCTGCACATTTTCCGTTCCTTGTTGTTTTCATTCGGCTTGTCTGAAATGGTTATGAAATGGGCATATATTTTATTAGAAACATTTTGTTCAGAGTCACCAGTACTATCACCTCTCAAAGCATTTACCTTCCTCCCGACTCACCCTGTATATGTTGACATTTTCTGTCCTTGTAGCTGGGGAAGTGTATTTCTTATATTTAAGCATAGTGAATACCAAAATTGTCCTAAATGATGCCTTTCGAAAAATAAAAGAATTTAACAGAGTAAATACTTGGTAACACTTCAACAGTTTATGAGTACGAAAAGTTATGCGGATGTTTATATGATAAGGAATGCACAGTCACAGAATAAATAATTGTTTTCAGTTTTTTGGACACTTAAACCGGAAATGCAGTAATATTTTTATCCAGCACTACAAAGAAATGGTATTGTCCGACAGACGAAATAAACATTCACATCTTAAACAAAGGAGAGAAAGCATGAACACATACAAATAACAAATAATCCCTCGTAACGATAACTCATCCCAGGGGATTGGTTGGAGGTACTTGTTTAGGTTTACTTTTCGAAAGAGAAAGGAAAGGTTAGGAAGCGAAGGAAAAAATTAATTTCATTTTTGACCACCTAGTTCAGTATAAAAACAATAGTGAGACCGTTTCAGGGTGTACTTTGGTTATAGTGTAACCAAAGGTCTCCTCGTTATAGATGTAAGATGCCGAACTTTGGATGTCCGTGCTTTTTTTTTTATTTTAAAATTCTTTATAATGTGATGGAAAAAAAATTGTGTTTCTTCTGCCAATAACTAGAATTCAAACTAATATTTGTATGTTTTCCTGCCGCACATTTTCCAATGCTCTCAGCAGCATTCTCACACCGTCCACCGCCACGCCTCGTATCGTAGAAGTCTATACCCTGGACCACGGCCATAGAGGAACTGGTCTGGGCGCTTGGAGTTGAAAATTGACCCCGTTATGACTGATTGGCGCCACTGGCACTCTGGTGGTGTTTTAACACTGTGTAAATGGGACTACAAGGAGCAAACTCGTGTCGGAACTGTTAGAAGAACTGCTAGTACAACGCTATACTGCAATGTCAAAATAACACTTCATTGCTAGCGGCACTTTCAGTCATAACAGGGTCAACTCCATATCATTGTTAGATAGGCTAGTGTCCAGACCTGTATGTCTACGACCTTCCTCATGCACAACAATCGGTTGACTCATATACCACAGAATAAGTAAGTAGTGACAGAAGCGACAAGACGTGATTTTTATCGACTCGTTTTCTCTTTGGATTGCTATTGCGTCGGAGTTCGCGCAAGTTTGGTTACCTCGAAGTTTAATACGCTTTATTTTATTATTTGTGGGAAATTGATACTTAACAAACATCACATTTACCATTTCTAATTATGTTAATGAGATACTAACAAATTGCAGTATTTCTTGAAATATAAGCGATTGTTTGAACCAATGTCTCAAACTCCATATGGCTTTGTTTACTTTCCTGTACGCCCCGAGAGCTGGTACAATAACAATGGTTAAAAAGTTCCATTATATCGCTTCTAATAGAGTTAGTTAATATATCATGTTGAGCATAGAATCGTTATGTTTACCATTTTTAAATATTAAGTTAATATTCAAACTAACTGCAATATCTCAAGTACTACCAGTGGTTATATAAACCAATGTGCCTAATCCACGTGGTATTGTTTATATTCCTGTACGCCCAGAGTGCTGGTATGCTTCTGTTAGCATTATTTATTCTCTGCCTATTCGACGGCCGTAGAAGAAAAGGTCTGGACACTCGCCTGGAAACTTAACCCCCTTGATGTTTGTCTGCAGTTCACCAAGTTACCGATAATGCTATACATTTTTGGTGCTGTAATCCATGCGCTCGGGCCCAAACTCCGCCCACTTCCCTCGCACTAAGATAAACAATTTATCAAAACGTATTTTTAATCAATTTATGAATTACATCATTCGCTCACAATTTTAAATCATGGCTCCAGCAATCTTAATTTACTTTATGTTAACAATAGAGAAAAGTAGGCAGAGTTTGAGTCCGACCGCCCGAATTACAGCGCCAAAAAGTACAACACTCTCGGTAACTTGATGAACTACAGCCAAACAACAAGGTGTCAAGCAAAATACATTGGTAGATAGGCGAGTGTCCAGACCTGTTCTTCTACGACCGTGGCCTATACCATTCCATAGATAAGAGATAGTATAGATCGGACACTGCAATGTTTAAGGCTGGACCTATGTTTACAGCGCTCCCGTGGCCGCACCCCGAGTTAGATAAAGAGGCGGGATATTTGAAATACTTACTGCAAGAGTGTGCTAAATTACATTATTACTTTGGGTAATTTTTTTTTTTTTAATTCTTGAATGTATATAACTAGTTAATACGGTAACCAGTCTTTCAAATACTTTTGTATGACTTTGACGTGCATGTTCATACCAACTGATACCATATATTTAAATGTACTATAATTTTATTTTAATAAAATTGTCTCCACCCAAACAGAAGCACAACAGAAATAAATGATATATATATATATATATATATATATATATATATATATATATATATATATATATGCACATATGGATATAAATTAATACATACAGACATACAAATAATTTTATATTTAACGTGTGGTTTTTGTATTGTAATGTAGACTTAGAATGGACAACGTGTATAATTTATTTATTTTGTGCTTCTGTTTGTATAGAGACAGACAGTTCATTAACACAACATCATGATGATACATTTAAATATATAGTATTAGTAGGTATGAAAACCCGACTTCAAAGTCGCACACACAGCTAATTATATGCATGCATGTATATGTTTGTATATACACACATTATCATGTAACTGGTTTGGATTGCAAGTTACTAGTCAAGTGATATTTACATACAATTCTTGTTAAGGTCGATACAACTTGGAGGAACGACTGGTTTTGTTTATTTAATACATACACACATAACTTCCAGCGTATATATTTTTTTAGTGAGCAAGTGAGTTACTAACTAACTACTCTACTGTTGATAAACCACAGAATTATCAACAACTTCAAAAATAAAAGCCATACTTCGCTACTACTTGTCACATATGTACGCTATTTTTATGAAAGAGCAAATAGGAATAATAAGAAGTATATTTTCTCCTATGTACATTTACTGAAAGTTGACACAAATACATTGATAACGCTAGTTGAAAACTTCTGCGGATCATAAATATCTTAGTTGGAGAAGTGAGAAAGTTGCTGGGTTATGCTGATGGCTTGCATGTGATGTGCACTGCAGTCAAGTACACAAATAATGCGGCAGTGAATATGATACCTACAATATTCTGGAAATTAAAATAATGTGGAAGGTACTACGCAAACAAAGAAACATGAAGAACAGTACATAAATTTTATTTCTGTATAGTAACACCATTCATTTGAAAAAAAAAAGTGAAATTCTTTTCAACACTCCTGATGTACAAGTGTACCATTGCCAACTCTGCGCAACACCAACGACATACTGGAATTTTTGAAGCATCACACACACACACATATAATATATATATATATATATATATATATATATATATATATATATATATATATATATATATATATATATATATATATATATATGACACGTACCTCCAACCTGTGTGAAAATCATTTTCGTACAGATAATTTTTTGGGCTTTCATAGCACATGTAATTAATACAGATAGACAATTTTTTAAAAAAGTAGTTACCACTATAAATGACGAGTAGCAAAATGTACAGTATTACAAAATTTAAGAAATACAAATTGCATACCAAATATTCATGATAAAAAATAACTTACGTTGCAATGCTGTTGCAATTTTGTCTCAAATGAACTGAACGATTAACGATTATACACTCAGGTCATCATATTTTATGTACCTTAAAACAGGGTTATTTTGGCTCTGCAGGGTAACTATGCCCTACTCAATATTTAAGTTTTGGGGTCATTTTATGAATAAATAGATAACTGTATTAGAATGCTGATTGGTCCAAAAAATGTTTGAGGTTTTCTTCACTAAACAACAAATTAACATATGACAAGCATATCTTTATCTAAAACAGTGAAATTCACAATATGGAACTAGAGGGACCAATAGATTACGTATATTCCAGTCTCAGTCTGTCAAATATAAGACCAATGGTATACTTCATGAATCAGTAAACATTTTTAACCAAATAAGTAATACAGCTAGATTTACATATAGATGCTTAAGCCTTAAAAAATTTAAAAACAAAAGAACTGGTAACATTATTTAATGTCTTAGTACGTTGTATTCTGCAGCATTTGTTATCTCTGTACAAAAATACTCATCTCTATTAGACTGTGTGTGTAGTGATGTTCTCAGTTGTATTTTATGTCTAAAATAGTATTTAGTTCAAAATTAATCAAAACTTATGTGTATATTTTAGTAATATGTGCAATATTATATGTGTGTAGTCTTCAATTGGACTTATTATGTTGGCTAGACACACAGCTCTACTCCTGCTGGGGACAGCGGTGGTCCAGTGGTCAGACCTCTCGCCTCCCACTAAGGCGATCCGGGCTTGATTCCCGGAGGGGTCGTTCCCCAGATTTTCGCGTGTGGGAATCATACCTGACGATATTTATGATCGGCGGGTTTTCTCGGGGATCTCCTGCTTCCCCCACCCATTCACACCGGCGCTGCTCCATGATCACATCGTGTCATCCTTCACTAGCGATAAATACCTCGATGTTAAGCGCTGACCAAAAATCTCGTCGCTCTTATCCAGCTCGTTATTTGTATAAGTTTTAACTCATACTATTAGAGTTCCTATTTCATAAGAACATTTTACGTTCTTTAACTTCTTTAAGCTTATTATGAACTATTTTACTGTCTTGTAGGTACAGCAAACGTTCATAATTATTACATCGCCCGTCATGTAAGATTTACGTATACTTTCCGTAATACGAGCCTTGGCACAAGTGATCTTCTTTGAGAGAAATAAGAAAAAAGTTATGATTTACGCCAGGATTGAAGGGAATTGTCCCGAGCAAACGAATCAACGTTTTCCTGGAGGGCAGAGAAGAAATTATTGAAGAGAGCTGGTATGCCTCAGCACTTTGCTTGAATAACGACAAAGCAAGAATATAATCGTCAACTAAAAATCGCTTGGCCTGTGGTTTTAACTTCTAGATTTTTACTTGAGGCATAAATTTAGAGCGAGGATTTTGTCCCGAAAAGAATTTTGCCTCATTTTGTTTCAGGGTCTCACGTGCACTTCTGCAGTTCTGCTTCAAGGGTATTGACAGTGTATCATTGTTCATACACGTTACACGTCTCTCATTTGATTTTACCAATGAGTATAACATTATTGTAACTACCAATGAGTATAACATTATTGTGTCTACCCATGAGTATAACATTATTGTGACTCCGTATGTTTGTTATTTGCCAAGGCAAGTGAGTGTAAAATCATGTTTATACAATCAAAGACAATGTAGCAGAGCTGCAGATGTGCACATAATGCTTTGAAACCAAATGTTAAAATATATTTTCGCAATTAAATCGTGGCTCAAGATATAATGAAGTTATACGTGACGTCATCAACAAGCTCGGCGGTTCACCTAAACTTTCAGGAGAAATCAATATCTCAGCCATTTCAAGCCTTTTACTAAATGAGCAGTTCTTATTTGATAATAGCCTATCTATTCTCTTCAGTTGTAAAGTTGCCTTGTACGACAAGATTGCCTCAGGTGTCAAATTTGCTTTTCTCGTAACTTTCACAGCCTTAAGAATAAGAAGACTGGTGTCAGAACTCTGTATACCAGAAACACAAGACATATTACACTGACCACAAGTGAATGTAATACAATGTTGTAACATATAGTAAAACCCTAGGCATAAAGAAAACGGCATCGAAATTTATATTTGAAAACGTTTACTTTAAAAGGTGTATAAAGCCTCCTTAAAATAATTTTCAGAGATACTGTAACAGTTAAAACTCTCACGGAGAGATAATTTAAATTTACTTTTATTTAGAATTACATATAAAAGCCCAAAAAAATAATTAAAATTTAGTGCAGGCAACAGCAAAAACCAACAATTCTGAGAAAAAATATGTTACACATTCATGACGAAGGAAAAACAATTATTATCAACTATATAAATAAATTCTAGCAGCTTTATTCACCTTCTAATCAAAAACTAACATACATACCTTTAATGTTATCAAAGCACCGCAATCCTTTGAAATTATGGGGGAAAAATGTGGCTTTCTCACTGTTGGAAAGTATGTTGAAAAAAAAAATGGTAAGAATTCGTAAATAATAATACTTTAAATCGTAACAAAACTGCTGACACTTCGGGATGTTCATGCTTACTGGATAACATAACTGACACAATCCCTCACTGAAATGTTGTACTGTAGCGTAAAGCGGCCTGCAGACGAATAAGCTGTAGGTTCTGTCACTTTCTGATTGCCCTTTTCTATCGGATTAATTAGAAATCTGTCCCTACTAAAAGTCAATATTACATTTAAAATAGACCTAGTATAAATATTATATTTTACTTGGTAGCATTTCAGGATTACTGAATTTCAACAGCAAATTGTATGTAAAGCTACATTTAATTATTCGTAGCGTACCTACCATAAATAGGACAGAAGGATTTCAACCAGTGGCGGATAACATACTGTTGATTTTAGTTCAATACCAAACCTCTAACATTAAATCAATTTATGTATGTTGGTCTGATATAATACTCACCTGCAACTCAGGATGTTCTGCTAAACCTTTTTACCTCTGTCCCTTGTGCATTTGAATAACACTACTCCCCTCCCCACAGAGCAGCAAGGGCTCTGATTGGCCAAGATGTTGTCTAGGGGGGCGTGTCCTGAGTTGTGGTTGGTCAAGACGTTTTATTTTCCTGCTCTGTGATTGGTCAAGACATTTGTGGAGGGCATATCCCCGCTCTGCATATGGTTATTGATTGTGTGTAAGTAGGCTAATGGTGCAGAGGAGGCAGTATACAGAATGGTTGGCGACCCTTTTAGAGGAAATAGTGTCTAAATGCCATGTGGGTATTGATTGTTATGAGCAAGGGAGGTATGGGAGAATCCCACCTTAAGAGCTGTCTACAAGATACTAGCATCTTGAAGACATCTTGAAGAAATCTTGGCGACCCTTTTGGAGGAAATAATATCTAAACACCATGTCGGTATTGACTGTGTGTATACGAGGGGTGGAGGAGTCTACAAGATGCATAGCATCTTGAAGACATCTTGAAGAAATCTTCAAGTCGTTACAAGAAAAAAAAAGATTGTGCTAGAGGGCTTATCACAAGGAGATGCATAGAGTCTCCTTGAGGCATCTACAACTCCTAATATGTGTAAGACATATCTCAAGATGCATAGCAGCTCCTTGAGACATCTAACCTATCTCCTTAAGAAGACTGCAAGACGACTTCAAGACATCTTTAAGACATCTTCAAGACATTAAGGATTGTGTTAGAAGGCTTACCACATACTTGTCCAATCTCCTTGAGATGTCTATAACTCACCCCATCTCCTTAAGAAGACTGCAAGACGTCTTCAAGTCATCTTGAAGACATATTGAAGATGTCTTGAGGACCCCCCTCCAACGCTTGTGTATAACAGGCTTGTGATAGTCCCTCCAACACTTACCTCCAACAGCAGCTCCCCATCAGCAGCACAACATCAATCCATCACACTCACTACTCGAATGAAGAGGGCCTTACTAGTACAACACCTAATGTTATTCCCGACCTGTATGTAGGCGAGGGGTACAGGAGAGGCTGTATACAGAGCGGTTGGCAACCCTTTTGGAGGAAATAATGTCTAAACACCATGTGGGTATTTATTGTTATGAGCAAGGGAGGGTATATCCCTCCATTTCTCCAACACTATATGTCGATACTCAACATCCATCGCTACTCATTTGGCTGCTATCTCCCTAGGTGAGTACATGACTCTCTTACACACACTCTACACAATCATCACCACTGTTTGTTTGTTAAATCATATGTCATGATCACTACACATTCACACGACATACACTCAAGCATACATACATACATACATACTTTGCTGTAAATTCTGTAGTACATAACTAAATAATGTTTGCAAACATTTATTAACAATTGTTTCATTATCAAATTCATAACACGAAGCATCCTAGTGCACGACGACGCCCCACAGCTCGTTGTACAGAAAACCCCACTATTCTAGTATACAGAAAATAGCACCCATGAAGTATATTGTTACAAGAAACATAAAAGGTAAAATATAGTATACCTACAAGTAATCACCATGCGTAATTAAAATATATATTTGTTAAAAAATATATCTAGTTATGTATATGAGGTAGAAAGATTCTGCCTCTACACATCGCCTTGAGAATATGTAATATTACTTAATGTACATCACAAAAACAGGAGTAACCCGAAGCATACTACTAATGTGAAAAATTTTAATTATTAAATATAAAACACTGACACACTACTACAACAAGCTCTGCATGGAAATATCACTTCAAGAAAATTTTACACCTTCATATGCATACTAGTTTATTGCAGATAGAAGGTAAATACACAGCGAGGATTCAAGTAGGGCGAATCTCGCATATAGTGTACTTCTGCAGCTCTTTTGTTATGAATCTCGGATTTATGCAGAAGCTCCGCACATTAAATATCGTTTGAACAAGTTAAACTATCGCACGTAACTAACTTACGACACTAGCAGAGTAGACCGTAACTTGGGAGCAGTACCGCAATAAAGGGCGGACAAAACAGGAAATCCCCGAGAAAAACCACAAATCCGACATCATCGTCCAGCATGTATCCTATGTGCAAAAATTCCGAATACCGAGTGCATCAGGAATCGAACCCGGATCGCCTTGGTGGGAGGCGAACTGTTTGTCCAGACGTCCATCACAACCACACATAACACAAATCATGTGAACACCATTACTCGAAATGCATTGCAGTGAATATCAATGCATCTTACGAAACGAAGTATCAAGTATTTAATTTGGGTATATTCAAAAAAAGATCACACACATCAGTATAAGACACTATTAAGTTAAAAATAAACATTATGATTATATATATATATATATATATATACATAAAATGCTATTTTTACTACTTAAGGTGATCACCAATCCAAACCAACATCCACCATACAGAGCTTCACCTGTTACTAAATTATTCGAAAACTTTTCAGTGTGCATTAACTTAGCAAAATAATAGTAATAATATCTTGTGTATTCTCATTACTCAGAACTTCTGCTGAATTGTATGACTTACTTTCTTGCACCTGGTAAAAAATAAGTCTCGAAAATATTTGCTTTGAACATGTTTTTTAAAGGGACGACAAAATGAGTGCAAATTAATTAAAAACATTGACGCACACCACACACCTTCGGTTTCAATGTTAGGTAGACTCATTCTTGATTATATTCTGTCATTGGTAAATAAATATAATAGTACGATAGGATAACACCTACAACTCAAGACTTCTGATTGAGTGTCTGCAAAGCACTGCTGTGTGACATGAAGTGAGATCCTATGATGAAACAACAACTAAATATATATGAGCGAGTATACCTCGAATACACCAAGAAAACCTGCCAATCAACATCGAAACTCCTGCATGCGAAACATCCGTCTTCAACCCAGACGGGAAAATGAACCTGGTTAGCCTTTGAGGAAGGCGAGATCTCTAACCACTACGTCAGTTGTCAACTTCTAACTTCAAACAGCATTACTTACAATTTTTTTAAAACATATTTTACTAAAATTGCACATATTGGGTAGGAGTAGCATATAGTTTACCAAAAAAACAATACATTAATTTTTTAAGTTTTAATAAATATAACCAATAAATACTGGACAAATTAAACCAAATCCGAAAATAATTTCAACACTAAAAGAATATTACCACATCATTGCTACACACACTCACACACATTGCAGTATTAGTGTTACTTTATGTAAAATAACAACACTGTATTGAGGTAGCCACAAACCCAAACCGCTGAACAACATGGACAGCTTTATCAACCCTAACAAGAATAATTCAAAATGACTCAACGCGCATGAGGAATATCTACGCACGAATAACATGCACTGTACGTTACACACATGTATACTCTTTTCAGGGGTAAAACTACCACTGATGCAAACATATTTTCTATCAACCTAAATGACTTTGTTTTATTCATTTATTTTGCGATCCCATACATTTACATACGTGCATAACCCAAAATCTTTTGAAAAGTATAGCTGTGTAGGATACACCTTTAACGTAATATTACATCTTGAAATGTTATTGACACCATTGAACTTCCTATAGAGAAGAGTTGGCGAGAAGACAGAACAACAGTTCACTGACGTGAGTCTAGGGTGAGGCGCGATGTGTTGCTCTTAGCATCCGCAGTACTAGACCTCTATCACATATAATACATCCACCCTTCGGTCACCATAAGAAGATGGTCAGAACAAAATTACCTGTTAATATTTTCCACACTACCAAAGATTTCACTCGCACGCAATAGTGGTTAGGAACAATGTAAGAAGACCTTTTAGCTAGTTAGAGACAACGTATAACCAG
>PNEQ01026497.1:0-19650 GCA_003012365.1 Medauroidea extradentata | reverse complement strand
GGGTCCTCTCCTCTGCCGTGAGCTCGACTCCATTCCCGGTGACAGTGCGCTCCCTTTGTCCAATGTTTCCTTGTTTTCTTTCTATGTTGTTGTGGTCTTAATTATCTTTTGTTAGTTTTTATTTTTTATTTTTTATATTTATTTTTATGTTGTTTTATGTGGTATTATGTGGTTCTTATGTTGTTTTTATGTTGTTTTTATGTTGTTTTTTATGTATTTGTGTTCCCCTGACTGTTGTTTGTTTATGGGGGTAAATTTCAAGGCCTTCGGGCTGTTCTTGCCCTCTGTAAATTTGTTGTAAATAAATAAATAAATAAAATAAAAAATAAAATTAGTTTATTTGCCCTAAACCAATGATTTAATACATTCAATGTTTCTATTGTTTTACTTCTTACGGTTGTTAGATTATATTCTTTTACAATGATACTTGTATCATCTGCAAATTGAGTTGTATTCGCTCTTTTAATTTCCTTGGGTAGATCATTTACATAAATAAGAAACAATAGAGGACCCAAAATGCTTCCTTGTGGAACCCCCGCTGTTATCTCAGCCCACTCAGATATTGTTTCATTGCCATTCCCTATTTGTACTCTTTGATATCTTTCTTCAAGGTAAGATTTGAACCAGTTGAAGGCTGAATCTGTAATGCCATAATGTTTTAATTTATTTAATAAAATGTTATGATTAACCAGGTCAAAGGCTTTTGACAAATCACAGAAAATGCCTCATGTAATATTTCCTTTATCAAGTGCTTCTATAATATTCTTAGTTAGCTGTAATACTGCAGTCATTGTGGACATATTTTTCTGAAAGCCACATTGTTCTTTATTTAGGATATTATTTCTTTCCAAGTATTTCCTCAACCTGTTTAGCATAGCCTTTTCAAAAATTTTTGAGAAGACAGGATGTAAACTTACTGGTGTATAATTTTCTATTACTTCTTTGTCTCCCTTTTTATATGTAGGTATTACCTTAGCAAATTTTAATCTGTCAGGAAATTTGCCATCTCTGAAACTTTGGTTAATCAAAAAAGTTAGAAGTTTTACTATATTCCGGCCACAATATTTTATAAGTTTATTCAATAATCCATATATATCTTGTGATGTTTTGTTCTTTAAAGTACCTATTATTTTTATTACTTCTTCTTCTGTAATTGGATGAAGCTTGAAGAGCTGCCTGTTAGTTTTTATATTACTTTTCAGTATATTTGGAGCTATGTTGTGTGGTAATTTATTATAATTTGAGTTTAATTGAGAACTAACATTTATGTAGTAATTATTCTTCTGCTATTTTTTTTATCACACATTACTATTCTGTCATGAATCCTAAGGTTTATCTTTTTAAACTCCTTACTTTTGTCTTGTCCCATTTCCTTATTTATTACATTTCACAGTTCTCTAGGGTTGTTTACAGATTCTTTAATTTTTTTACTAGTGTAAGATTTTTTTTGCTAATTTTAAAGTTCTGTAATATATTCTTTTGTATTCATTATAGTAATTAATAAAAGATTCCTAATCAGTTTGTTTCCTAATTCTGTACAGTACTTTTAGTTTTTTACTAGATGTTATAATACCTTTACTGAGCCAAGCTGCTTTAATAGATTTATTTTCGTTTGATTTAATAGTTTTAGCTTTAGCTGGGAATGTTTCTTCAAAATATAGTAAAATTATATTAAAAAATTTATTGAAATTTTCATCTAATGAGTTATGGCTATTTAGTTCTAACCATGTTTCAAGTGATAACTTATAATTAAAACATTGTAAAGAGGAGATACTAAAGTTCCTTGTGAGTTTATATTTTTTATCATTAGATAATGATTTCCTTTTTTTTTGGACAGCTTAATTTAAATAATTGTGCTTTGTGGTCAGATAGACCCAAGTCTATGTTTTTGACATCATTTAATTCAACATTACTAATCACATAGTCAATTGCTGTTGCTGATTTTTTTGTACATCTTGTATTACTTTCTCTATTTTTATTTTCTAGGTTATATCTTTTCAGAATATTTTCAAGTTCACATTTACCTTTAGTTGTTAAATTAAAATCTATATTTATATCACCACATATTATAATTTTCTTACAAGGGTTATATTTGAAATTTATTCCAAACAGTATCGAAATTTTTTTAAAAAACTATAAATATTACTATTAGGTGGTCTATATACACACATTATAATAACTGTATTGTTACCTAATGATATTTCTATTGCTGAGCACTCAAACATACCTTGTTCACTTGTTTTTACTACATACCTACTCCTTCTCTTCAATAGCTACATCGATGCCTTTATGCACCATAATACAACTTCCTCCATATCCATTTTTATTTCTACAAAACCTACTTATTATGTTATAACCTAAAAACCACTCTTTTCTACACTCCTCATTTGTTAGCCAATGTTCCGTTAAACAGATTATATGTGGCTTTTGATTTATACACATGTTACCAAGTATCACCTCAAAGAGGTTAAGATTGTCCACAGTTATCTTGATACTTACTACTTGTCTCCACACAGATGTTTTAGTCGAGTTGCACTGTATATATTTACTGACCTGGTATCTGATTCCTAATATTTAACAAACACTTTGCAACCACGTACCCAAGTTGCCCAGATCTTGCCGCTTCGCAGAAGATCTCTGGCCTGCTGAGCCAAGCTTCTCTGGTAGCTCGTCAGGTGGTCGCCCAAGTAAATGTTGGTTCTTGGTCCTGGTAGGTTTGCTTACATTTGTGCGGCCTGTGTGTCAAAAAACAAATACGTGAGCCTAATCTATACAACTGGACAGACGACCGTGGTGCCGTGGTATTCAGCAATATGAGTCTTGGCGCGTGGTGTTAAGTTACAAACCAGATAACATGGCGGTGGCATCCTATACTCAAAGACAGCATTTTGCACTGTATAGGAGCTGTAGCGCAAGTCGATCTGTTTCAAACAAACCTCAACCCACTCTCCCCTCCCCCTCCCCTTCGAATACGTGGAATGAGAAACGTACTGATAGCTGTGACGTAATTCAGTTGCGCGGACACATATCACAGTTCTTTTTCGGTGTTCGGCCTAGTGGGGTTTACTGTTGTGAAATTAACTCTTAAAAGTTTGACATGAGTAGTTCTACGAAAAAAACGGAAAATTGAAAACGAAAATGGAGTGTATCAGGAAAAGTGGGAGACAAATTATTTGGTCACTAACAATAATGGAAAGCTGCAATGTTTGGTTTTTATGCAAGTAGGGTCAGTGCCCAAGGAATACAATGTGAAACGACATTACTCTACCATGCATGAAGACAAATATGCCAAATATGAAGGACAGTCTCGAGTTGCTTTGATTTAAGATCTCAAGAAAAAACTTAAACAGCAGACAGGTATGTTTAGTAAAGTAGCAAAGAACCAAACTTTAGCCTTGCACGCATCATATGCAGTTTCCCTTTAGCTTGCTAAATCTAAAAAACTTTTTTCAGATGGTAATATTATTAAAAAGTGTGCAGTGGAAATGGCTTGATAAGTGTACATCGATTGTGACAGATGGCGTACCAGCAATGGTTGTAAAACTCTGGCCTAGTAGGACTTTTGAGACAAAGTTGTGTTGATTGTCCCATTTTTCATTGCATTATTCACCAGGAGGTATTATGTAGAAAACCAGTTAAACAAAACAAAGTGATGAAAACAGTGTTAAAGGCCATAAACATGATACGCGGTGGAAACAGAGCTCTCTTGCATCGCCATTTAAAATAGTTCCTAGAAGAGATGGAATCAGAGTATGAAGACTTGCTTCTGTATAATCAAGTAAGGTGGTTGAGTGCTGGGAGAAGTCTTGAGCGTTTCGTTGTGTTAAGGAAAGAGATTCTGGAATTTCTTAATCAGTATGTTTCATCGGACACTACAGACCTAGGAAATAAAATTCGAAATTCTGACTTTCTTCGACAACTAGCATTTTTAACTGACATCACAGGTTACCTGAATGAACTCAACTTGAAACTCCAAGGTAAAGATCAAATTGCATCAGATTTAGTGGGTCACATAAATGGTTTTCGCAGCAAGCTGGACCTTTTCAACACAGCTTTGAAGAACAACAATTTGATACATTTTTCATGTTGCAGAAAACTAAAAGATGAAGATGAGTCACTTGATTTTTCTGAGTTCGCCGTGAATATTCAGAGCATTCTGGTCGAGTTCAACACAAGATTTGAAGACTTTGAAAAACTCAAGAACAGGTTTCTGCTATTTAACAATCCACTTGGGGCAGAGATACAAGACCAACCGGCCAACCTACACCTTGAGTTGTGCGACCTGCGAGCTGACACGTTTTTCCTGACCAGAACAGAAAAAGGATCAGCCTTCTTCAAACTTATCTCACATGAACGCTTTTCCCCACCTGTGTTATTTAGGTCGGAAACTGAAATCAATGTTTGGCAGTACATACATGTGTGAAAGTGTTTTCTCTACAATGAAGTTCATCAAGAACCGGTACAGGAGCTCTCTCATAGATTCTTCTCTGCTGCGCCTGGCAACAACTGATATGGATGTGGACATTCCTGCTCTTGTAAATTCTTCTGACCGTCCACAGTTATCACGCTGAACACTTTCATGCTGCTTTTAAGGTTTCTTGATATGTATTTAATTTACCAGACTTAAAAAATTACCTTTTCTTACTACGCCCAATAGTAAAATTGAAATATTTTAAAATTGTATACTATGTAATTTAATAACAGTGTTGATTGTGACATATATTATGTTAAATAATAGGGAAATAATAAAGCTGATTGTCATATCATGTTTTGATGTAATTAAGTGGTTTGATAGGTGCGGCCCTTCTTTCAATAGATTGACACGTTTGCGGCCCTCGAGTTGATCGTAGTTGGACAGCCCTGGGTCTATATCATCTGGTGATATTTCTACATCAAGTGCCTTCCATACTTTTTTCACTTTCTCTAGAAGTGCTTCACTGTTTTCAGGCTTTTCTTCTGGTATACTGTCTATTGTCTATTTATTTCTTCTTAGATATTGTTGAATGTCATCTGTATTTTTTCCCAGTTTGTCAAGTTCCATGTTTATTTCATCTATTTTGTTACCCTTTTTCAACGACTCTACTTCCTTTCTTAATGTCTCAGATAGTTAATTCATATGCTCAGCAGTGTGAAGGATTTCGTCTTTCTTCCGCGATAGGTCCACTGTTGCAGCCTGAAGATCTTTTTCTAGGTTGTTCATCCTTTCTTCCAACGGACACATTTTCACTTCCAGCGATCTTTGTTTCCGATCCTTCTATTTTGTAGTTTTGAGTTTAGGTTGCTCCTTAAAGTCTGTACAATTACATAGCCATTTCTTCTTGCTTCTTTCACAGTAGTCGTTATACTTTTCCTCTGTCACATTAACACACTTATTGTGAAACCATCTCTCGCTGTCGGTTTCATATCCTATCCCTTTCTGGTGATTTTTTACTTTATAGCTACATACCACTCACATGCCATAAGTTGCCACAGTGGTAAAAATTTCTCTCTCATGGTGTTTATTGTGTACTGTTTGGGAAATGCCGTAAATTTTAATGAAATTTTATTTAATAAAGTTGGTTTCAAACAGTTGTGTTTTTCCCCAAGAGTTCATAGTAGAAATTGAAGGCGCGGACTTGGCAACATAGGATCCACAGTTTGCTTTTGTTCTTACCGTGCGGCATGTTGATAAGTTCGTTAATCGTAGGTTGTTTATTGTTTACTTGGTAAACAAGTAGTTTGATTTGTACACATTTTAACTCTAAAAAATCATTCCTGGCTTCATTTAATTTCTTTCGCTTTGCCCATTTATCAAGTAAAGTTGGCCTACTGGTTGGTTTCTCCTTACTCTGTACCTTCCTGACAAACACATTTATCTAGAAATGTTGGTTTTTTGGGTGAACTTTAATAAATGGTTCAGATTAGTGATGCAGTGTGTGCTTTATCTCTGTTATTCATATGTTGCCCATGCGTAGTATGAAGTGGTCTGTCCAGCTTATTGATGTCAACATAGTTTACATTACTGAACTGCATACACAGATTCGTACATTTTGTATTTGTGTCTTGAATGGCAGTATTCACACATGATGTGTGTAGATTGTACCTGGTGTGAAGACTTACTACTACTGCTATAGTGTACTACTACAATTTTGTTTTTCAAGGTCGTGAGTGATTCGCCAAGGTTATGGACTGCTTCACTTCTTTGGTCTCGCCTCATCATTTGAGCCACAGATGATCACTACAGAGTCAAAGTTGCTCATGGATGTTGCGTCTTCTTGTAAACCTTGTACTACTTCTAGGGCGCTTTGTTTTGTTATGCCCAGTGCTCGGATGTCCTTGTCACATGTTGAAATCAATTCAACTAAGTGTCTGGCATGGCTGTCAACCTACTAATACTGCACGATTCTGTTGATCAAACTTGTTTCTGCTGCTGTTGAGTTTTTTGTTGTTGTTGATTTCTCTGCCGCTGTTGTGGTTTGTTTTGCTGTTACTGGTATTGATGCTATTCATTTTGTTGTTTTGTTTTGATATTTGAATGTTTCTTTACTTGTTCAATTGTTGAGGTGCTTGTCTGGACTGATCCTGGAATTGTTGTATCTTCAATCTTGGTGAAGGGTGCGGCTTTGCATAATTTATTAAGCTGGCAAACTTATTTTGAAGTGGTATTTTTCTTCTCGGTGATGGAGCTAGCATTTTATGTGGTATATATCTTCTGATAACCTCCGACCATTGACTTGATTGTTTTATCTGTTCGTTTTTGTTTTCCTGCATTAGTTCGTCATTTTGAAGCATTCTGAAGATTTCTTTACGTGAGCATATTTTGTCCACATGTTCCCTGACTCAACCAACTGCCATTTCAATCTGAAGTTTGCTGATCGCGGAGGAATAGAACATAACAAAGGCCTCTTTCCTTACTAAAATAATGTAGTGAAGACATGTTTGGATTTAAAGAACATAATACAGGATGGCCACCTACCTCGAAAACCTGAAATTATCTGGGAAATTGTGGTCACCTGAAAGTATCAAAGAAATGTCAGGGAGTTTTTTGTTCAGCTGAGACATTTCAGGGAATTTTCTTGCCTCGTTAATTTTGAGCTTCCGCAGAAGTCATAGTAAGGAAAATAATACGAGTTTGGAGAGCGTTTTTATTGATGAAATTGCCGTTATGTAAATGTGATTATACTCCATTGTCAAGTTCGTAGTTATTTCTGATTAATGTTTTGTCAAGTTCACTAACAGTAGTGTCAGAAAGGACGTAAGATATTTATTTTTATTGGAAAATGTGTTGAATAAAATGCCAAAATGTTGTTTTCATCTAAAAATCAGGGAAATTTTTGGTTTTCTAGGGAAAAATCAGGGAATTTCCTTTGTTGCAATGAGCGGCCACCCTGTAATAGAATTAATTGCTTTCATTTACGTTTGCCTATAATGTAGCTACTTGTAACCTAAATTAACATTTTCTTGTTGGCTCAAAATTTAAGGTCTTTCCTCGTCCTATTGGAGTTTCACCCTCCTGGGAAGCATTCCATAACGTGTTGTTGCAATGAATTACAATTTCAAGAGGAGATTTGTCTAACCTAAAATAAATAAATTTGGTTTTATTAGTATTAAAATTGAGTTTGTTTACTGAAAACCATAATTGAGCATATTCATCCAGATAATTTATAATGACATTAAAAGACATGAGATTTTTGTGTGAAAATACCATACTTGTGTCTTCTGCTAATAGTGCCAAATCACACACACATAGTCTTGTATATATAAAATCATAATTTGAAATTTGTTCTGCTACTTCGAGGAAATAATGGTTAAAATTTTCAGGTGACTGTTGAGACTTGTTTTGTCTTTTATAATTTAATTCGAGATCTGGTTGTTCCGTAGGTTGGTCAGATACTTGTTTTCTTTTAGCATGGCTTATTACTTTGTCCAGAATTTTACTATATTTTCTGTAGAGTCATATATTTCTATAGTTTTTTGTTTCTAAGTTATTGTATACACTGTTATTTCTTTTGTTGTTAACATGACTTCAGTATCCCTATCGTAATCCATGGTTTATTATGGTAATTACCTGAAGCTTATAAGAGCAACTTCCTTTAAAATGTGACATGAATGTATTTAGAAAAGTGTTGTACTGTTTATTTATGTCAAGTTCTTCGTATAATTAAGACCAAGAAGAGATAAAAGTTGTGCATTATGATCAGAACGTCCAGTTATAATAGGCCCTGTGGTGTGGAAATTTATTCTAGATGCATCTATAAAAAAGTTAATCAGTGGCACTTTCTGTTGTTATAGGTTTCCTAGTTGGGAAGTTTTTAATTTACCTATGTAAGATCGAAAGTTTTTATTAGGGGATCTGAAGTATTTGTATATTCAGATTCACTTAAGTTATTTACATTAAAGCCACCACATAAAATGAATTCAATGTTTGGTTTAAACAGATTACCTAGTAATATTTATAGTTGTGTTGTAAAATATAAAGTTTCCTGATTGAGCTCTTTGGATACGGTACATATTATTAAGTTACATTCTTTAGATTCTACTTCAGTTACACACTAGGTACTCAAAATCCTGTTCTTTACAGACATTTTTTGTTCAGTCCTTTTATGTTTAACATTTTTACATAAATACACTCCCTTCCTTTTTCTTTGTCTTCTCGACAATAACGAGATGCAAGCTCATAACTCTGTAGTGTAATCAACTTAAGGGTGCCGCCTACCTGCGTGTCAGAGGCTAAGAAATGTCAAGAGATAAGGGCGATCTTGAAACGTGCATCAAATGCTGTATAACCTCAACGAGCCCAGCTCTGAAATTCCCGCCGAACAGTTTTTACTATGGGACATTTAGCTGTGACCATATGATTGAATTAGTGGAAAGTCTGTAGCAAAGTTCAGTGCATATCGAAATCTGAGTTTCACATACATCCAGTTTCGTACATTTAGAAGTACAGCAGTCTGAAAGAGCTGTTTTTAGTCGTGTTGGAGGGCTTAGAAAGTGTTTTTAATGGTCATAGTACCTTAACAATAAGGTGTATGAAGTGTGTTTTTCTTTTCCTACGTTTGCACGGTGGGCACATGTGGAATACTTTTGTAGAAAATGCCTGTTTACGAACACATTGCAACACTTTTGAAGCGTGAGGTAGCAGCTGCCTTAAGGAGGAGTGCTAGATATTTTATTGTACTTTTGTTTTGGAGCCATAACATTTATTCAAGTTGTATTATCAAATTTCCTTCTTTGACAAGCCATAAATGTGATATATTCTTGGCAAACTGCTTGACATAAATAATAATGAAATATTTAGTTAATTTTTGATGCAGAATCATTGCATCGGAATTACAGGTTAACGTTGAAGATTTTTGAAAAGTTCAATTTAAGATGAACACATAATATTATTATGATCTCCAAAATTCATCACAAATATCTTATATGCCTCTATATTGCCACATTCATCAAAAAAATATTTTGAAACCGAAGTCATTGCAGAAAATTGATGAATTCTTTTTAGCATCTAGCTCTCCCCCTTAAGACAAGTATATTTGTGATTTTCGGAAAAAACATTAAAAGTTAACTTCTAAGTACTTTTTAATTTTATATAATATTCAAAATTTATATACAATTTATTTATATTGTTATAGGTCTACCCCTAATATTGTGGGGAATGTGACAAAAATGTTTTAGTTGCAAATTTTTTGTTATGATTGTTACCAACATCCATACAATCATGCCTAATGAGTTTATTAGTATTGTCAGCTAATATAAAGTTATGGTTAATATTAAATCTTATTTATATTTTGTTTGTACTTTATAACTAAAAATCTGTTGATTTTGTCCATTAATTTCTCTTGATTAGTTTTTATATGGTCAAGTAATAAGTTGTTACATGGAGAGGGACTTCAGAGTGGAAGGAAGACATAGTGGAGATAATTGACAAGGATGTGGGGGTGAGCAGGAGAATTGAGAAGATAGAGGAGAAAATAGGAAAGGAGACTGAATTGGGAAGTTTGGTAGTGTGAGAAGAAAACTAGAGCATGGTCTAATGCAAGGGCAAAGAAGAAAATAGCAGGTTTTTGTATTACAGCACGGAGGGAATGTGAAGAGGAAAGACGACGGAGTAGGGAGGCAGAGTTAAAAAGTAGAAATGTTGCGTCATAGGCAAAGGAGTGAGAATTGGCGACAAAGAAGAAGACATGGGTTGTGAATACAGTCTGTAGCCTATGTACAATATAAGTTTGTCTGGTTTTAACATTCGTCGTTTAAGAATGATGCCTGGTACATCAATTGTGTTTACCTTTAAATCATTCTAACTTTCTAAATAAACAGGGCTCCTGCATTCCTAGAACATTATGCAAGCCTAGGCTACTATGAAGGTGATACATTACTCATTGTGAGATGTAAACAGCAAAATAAAGATTCTGTGAACCTTCAATTATTTTTTGTTTCAGTCAAGGCCACGATGCCATTCTTCACAGTTGTACTGTCGAGGATAATCTTGAGGGAAAAGCAGACATGCAGTGTAAGTGGTAAATTTTTTTTCCCATTAGTTTCATGCATTTAAAAATTTTTTGTGTGTTCTCACATGTTGGCCACAGACCTGGAAAACCTGGAATTGTAAAGGAATTTTTGTAGTAATGTGGGCTTTTTTCAATTATATTCGAACCAGCTTCTTCCAGGCTGTTCCATAAAGCAAACGCTGCATAAATTCATTTATCGCTCAAATTACACTTTTGAAGTACTTAGTTATCATTCCAGTAGTTTGTTCCCTTAACTACGTGGTTGAAAGGCTGTTGGGGGTGGGGGGAGGTGTGAAGTGAGGACATGGCACTCACTAATTTTTGTGCATTAGATTGAACTGAAATGACTGCAGGAGATAAAAGTATCATTATAACAGTTTATAGAATAAGAGACTACCAGAAATGTTCATCATCAAAAACAGTCCAACTAATATTTGCTCGCCAGGTTGTAGCTGAATGTGGTAAACACAGTAAAACAGCAGAACAACTATCAAGTTTTTTATTTGGTTCTAATAACAGTTAAAATTTGAGATTTTTTTTATTGCATTTTTTGTCTAGAAATTTGATCCTGATATTCTGAAACAACCCTGAGCATGCAATGATTATATTTTTTACATCAGTCAAGATAAACCTTTATTTTTTCAGGTTCTATAGTATGGGTACCGTGGATTGGGGTGAGATTGATCTTGGAGGGGAGATTGATAAGTGTGCAGTATTTTGTTATTTGATTTATTTAATGCTGAAATACAAAGATAAATTAGCATTCTTTATGTTGGCAATATTTTAAAGTTCCCTTTGAAGCAGCAGCCATGTTTGACTGATGGTGATGTTTTTGGGCATGGTAAAATTAAATGGGAAAGTTTCATTGTGGTTTCTTGGAATTTTATTCACGTTATTACAATTGCATGTAAGTGAAATTTGATGATTTGCACAATTATTTGAATGCAGCAAACTTTTTAAACAATTTACGGTTACTTAAGCATGATTTATAATTTATTTTGTAATGGTCCAGTTTTCTGACCATAACCTCAAACTTATGATGGGGTGAGATTGATCATGTATGTACACAAACTTTCCAGTCTATTAATTATGCAATTTCTACAGCAACTAAGTTTTGTAACCCCTAAATTGGTATATTTATCGGGTAATGTTCGAAGTAAAAATGTGTAGGACATAGCTTAACCTCCTTTTTTATTTGATTTAGGTTTGTACTGACTGAGAAAAATGGGACGGTCATATGAACGTGTACTACCTGGCTCAAGAGTATATGGCAATTTCTCGGAGGATCAAATTGAAGCAGCTCTCAAAGATGTGATAGATAACGATATGTCACTAAGGCAAGGCGCTGCAAAGCACCATTTGGCATATGGGACTTTGTACAACAGGTATATGGGTTTGAAAATTAAAAAAACTGGTGGCCAACCAGTATTTACCCTTGCTGAAGAGAGAGCATTGCTGACTGCTGTTACTAAGTGTGCTGCTTGGGGTTTTCCATTGAGTACCAGTGATTTAAGAATGTTTGTTAAATGTTATCTTGATGAACAAGGTAAAAACTGTAGTAGGTTCAGAGATAATCATCCAAGCAAAGATTGGGTTAGCAGCTTACTACAGCGACACAAAGATTTTGCCGGCCTTCGTTTAGCTTCTAATATTACTGCATCGCAGGCTAGTGTGTCTGCTGGAGTCCTGACTCAATACTTCAACAATTTAAGAGAAACTCTGGATGGTGTGCCTTCATGTAATATATTCAATTATGACGAGACCAATGTCAGTGATGACCCTGGGAAATCACTGGTAATCTACAGATGTGGTACCAAGTATCCTGAAAATGTCTGCAATCATTCCAAATCTGCAACTAGTGTTATGATGTGTGGCTCGGCAGCTGGAGATTTGCTTCCTCCATATATCATCTATAGAAGTGAGCATCTTCAAAAGTTTTGGTTGGAAAATGGTCCTAAGGGCCATGCTTGTTGCTCTAAGCCATGCTGTGCTGCTGGGGCTCGTTACAACCGTACTTCACACGGATGGATGGACATGGCAACATTTACAGACTGGTTTGAATCATCTTTTCTACCACATGCCAGGCGTTTGGAAGGTGTTAAAGTTCTTCTTGGAGACAATTTGGCATCCCACTTTAGTCCGGAAGGCCTCAGACTTTGCAGTGTACATGACATAAGATTTGTTTGTATGCCACCAAATGCGACAAATCTTTGCCAACCCCTCGATGTGGCTTTCTTCAGGCCCATGAAAATGGCCTGGAGAAAGATATTGGACCTATATAAGGCTACTCATGGTAACACTGGTCTACCAAAGAAAGATTTTCCACAGTTGTTGGCCCAAGCCCTTACAAAAATGGATGAAGTTCCTTCAAAAAAGGCAACACAGGAGAAAAATGGGGTTAAACGCAACCTTATTGCTGGATTTGAAGCTTGTGGTATTGAACCATTTGACCCTCAGCGTGTCCTCCAAAAACTCCCGAAGGAAGGTGAAGATCCAAAAGTGCAAGAAAATGTCAATGATTCTTTAACTGAGTTTTTGAAGAAGCGAAGATACTGTAACAAAATGCCTTCTTCTGGCCCCAGGCAACATGGGAAAAGGTTAAGGGTTGAGCCTGGAAAAAGCATTCCTTGTCCAGAAAGTGAAGAAGAGGAGGAATACATTGAAGAACCAGAAGATGAGACAACAGTTGATGTGCCAGTTGTAGATGATGATGATGTGCAGTACTTATTTTGAGCGACCTAACTTAAGTAATGTGAGAGAAGGATCATTTGTGTTAGTTAAGTTTTTGGCAGGTTCTAGAAAAAAAACTGAATTTAGATTTGTGTGCATTGTACAGGAAGTTTTAGAAGGAGAGGAACTCAAGGTAATGGGGATGAGATGAGCTGAAAATTCCCGCAAAGTGTTCAGAGTTGAAGAAGATGATGTGTCGGTAGTGCCTAGGAAAGACATTTTGTATCTTCTACCAGTCCCGACTATTGAAGGATGTGATCGTCTAAAGTACACTTTTGCAGCAGATATTGATGTTAAAGAGCGCTAAAAAGAGGGAATGATGTACATAAAACAGCTTCAGCTGTTTAATGCTAAATATGTACAATACATAGTTTGTTTGCTTCTTTAAATTTATTTAACTTAACATTAACGTAGTAGTATTGTAACATAAATAGGTACAAGATGTAAAAAAGTGTGGTTATTTTAACGCTTTAAATTTAATAGTAAATGATTATTACTATGCAAGAATATTTGTGCTCGGTTTCTCGAGTATATTTGGAAGAAAGGTATTTGAAGTAAGAATTATGGGCAATTTATTCCTCTGATCAATCTCACCCCATCCAACGTTTTGCTTGATATCTAGGAAACTGCTGGGCTAAAAGATTTGAGGCTGAGATTGATCTCTTCTAGCTACTTGTACTGTAGTTTCATGGTATAAAAGAGACATGATCAATCTCACCCCAAAACAAGTCTCAGATTGATCACTCACATAACATTTTTTTTCTCACTTGCGTTAAACACAAAAAATGTTTTAAATCCTTTCTTAGATTCCCTGTAACTTCCTCTTTAAAATATAAATTTTTCCTTTAAGATATCAGCCATGCGTTTGTGTCAGTTAGCAAAATTGTTATAAAAGTGATCAATCTCACCCCAATCCACGGTAACCCAGTCATTACTACTTTACAGGTTTTATTTTTCTTGTATCTTCTGAACGCTGCTGTAAAAGGTTGTAACAATTGCTATCACCAGAATGTTCCGACATTCCAAATAGTACTGAGCCGATACCACTTTTTGCTGATACCTTCAATACTAACATTTTACCTTCAATACCATCGATACTTTCTGCAGATATCACTCTTGAGATAATATGACAGTAGCTTAAGCATAGAATATTTACATCATTTGAAACACTAGTCATTGCAACTTTAGTAATTTATCAGTGTAGGCTTGAGGTAGTCACATTGATATGCAGTTTCTTTTATAGAAAACATCCAATTTTGGTTTTGTTTGCTCTGAATTCTGTATTTACACTCCATTCCCTCGTAATATTTTTGCATGTAACTGACAAATCTGTATAAACTGCGTAGCCCAGCTTCAGCACCTGAAGTGTTTAATTTAACTTTGAATAGATTGTAGGGTAGTGTTGGAGTTGCTTTCATCAGTAAACATGAGCTACACGTGGAATTTAATATTTTTAGACATTCCTGATGGCCACCAAACCATGTCGCCATGGGGGAGAGAAATTAGAAAGGGGGATGACAGTCATCGCTGTCTTTCCTCTGTAGAATTCTATTGCCGACATGCAGGCTTTCAGACACCCTGACAGTGCGTAACAGCTGTCAAACAATACACTGGCAAAGGTGCATGTCGTCACAACGGGCTGCATGCCGCTGTTATATAGGCCTACTAAAGGTCACTCGGATAAGACGAGGGTCTGTTATGGCAATTTTTGCTGTCATTGTCAACTTTCATCTTAATGGGACGTTTCACTATATTTGGAAAATAAAACAGCAGCTGGTTTGCGGCCAGCATTAGAACTATTTTGTGGACAGTGAATTCTCGCCCCACCTACAAGTTCAGTGAAATAATTATTAGCTACACAAAACTGCATGTAGCTTTATTTGCATTCACAATGAAATGTCTGGGTCTTAACACAACGCAATTGTGGTATTTTGGATTGTAGTACAAAAAACTTGCAGATGAATGGAAATATGAACGAAATAGTCCTATCAATTTCTGCTGATGTATTCTGTCGATGATTAACTGTGCATAAAATTCAGTGAAATACTTTCAAATCATTATATTTGATAGAATATGCTGTATTGTGGTAAATGATGGTCAGTAATTTGCTGCCAATCATACAAAGTAAGGCAACTATTAATTATGTTGTATAATATTCAATAACTGGCGGGGAGGTTTTTTTTGCTCCCAATAGTTTATTTGAAAAGTGCTCAGTTTACTATCAACCATGTTTATGTGTGTATACTGTAATGAGACAAAGTACTGGAATACATTCACACATTTTATGGTGCAAATGTAGCGTGTTTTCAAGCACAATAATGCAATAATATTGATTTTAATGCACAGGTGTACATGTCATTGGTCCCCATAATCGTGGGAGTTGCCGTAGCCACAGTCACTGAGCTCTCGTTCGACGCTGTTGGATTAGTGAGTGCGCTCGTGGCGACAATGGGCTTCTCGCTTCAAAATATATTCTCGAAAAAGGTTGGTACTGTTTGCTAATTGTGATAGATGTTTTTTTTTTCAAATGCTTGTGTAAAATTAAAACCATTCTTATGTTGCTGTGGTACACTAAGTCGTCCTATAAAGCTATGTTTTGTTCAGCCTTTTTGTGCCGCACACACATAAACATTGCCTGTCTAGGGAACTGCCTTATGTAGGTCTCTGAAAGAACCTAAATATTGGCAGTTTGTAATATTGAAATTTGTATTGACTGGTGTTTGCAAGAAGTGAGGAAGCATAGTTATAACTAATTGTAGGTTGGCCACAAATTACATTCTTGTTAACACCATTAAGTTTATTTCCTGCCAGACATGCTAGCAAGTATAGAGTATTAAGATGATGAAGTATTATTGCGTGAACTGACTGTAGAAATTGTAGACAAATTCCTTGATAAGACATAGCAAATACACATGAAATAAAATGTCTACACAAACGACACAGACCAAAATTCATGTAAGGAAGTAGCCCTTTTATTCAAAAACAAAATTTATGGCAGATTGATTGGCAGAAATTAGCTAGGTGGTATTCCCTACATTGCAGAAAAGATATGCAAAATAGCGATATACATCTCTCGACCAGATACAAAACACATTTATGTATTTCATAACAGTATTGATTTTACTCCACACAATGTTAATACAGATGTTTGCTTGGCAAATTTCGATAGCTCAGATGGAAAATATGAGTCTTTGATAGTTCTCAGACCTCTAGTTTGGTTTAGGTTTTTTGACTTTGTCTTTTAAATATAGATATGCTAGGTTGAAATCAGAATTATTAGTGAACAAAATATGAGGCATTAATTTCAATTAGGTTGTCAAAAGTTCCGAAAATCTCATGCAGTGTATTAGTTCATCCTTAAGAATAAAAGGCAAATGGCCTGTGAGTGACATCTTACGTGCATCACTCGTTGGCTTGAGGCTCACTACAAACATCTAATTATAAACATACAAAAATTGTTGGCCTCTTTTCAACTGGCACACACTGTAATATTAAATTATTAACTAAACCCAACTCCCAAGGATTCCTATTGTTACGTCGGCTGCAGTAAATCAGGCATCACATCAGGCAGCCTGCCGCATACGTTTTCTTCAAAATAAAATAGACAACTGTAATTCCATTAAGGATTGCCCCACCTGCTATTGAACTAGGTAGAGAAATTTAAAATACCTGGGAGATAGCACCTGTGTATACCTAAAATACAAGTGATAGTGTATTGGTTTATATACAAAGAAAATTTTTACTATGCATGATAATTAAATTTTAATTTTAATTTCATGAAACGAGAAAGAAAACCTTGTTTGTAGTTGAGTGAGTGAGAGATTTTGGTCAGCGCTTAACAAAGAGGTCTTTAGTGCTGGAGCAGTGCCAGAATGAAAAGTTGTGGTAAACGGGAGATCCCCGAGAAAACCCACCGTCCAACAGCATCGTCAGTTTGTAGTTTTAAGGTTGGGGCTTTGGATAGACCACTCACTCCCCCACCCACCCACCACTTCGATCCAGACTTGATTTCTGGGTGTGTGAAATGCAGTGGTTGGTACTGTTGGCGGACTGATTTTCTTGGGGTACTCGTGTTCTCGCAGCTCTTTGCATTCTGCCATTTCTTCATTGTAGATCTCATATTCATGTCATCATTCAGGGTTCGTGGCAGATGCCTACAGATACCCACACTTAGTATGCTCTTGAGTTGTGATGCCCTGTATTGGCCATATTCAACATACATTTTTTGTTATATTTACGACTTTGTATTTATGAGTATTTAGAACAAATGAGTAGTGCTGAGCCGATACTGGTTTTTACCGATACAGATACGAACAGATGCCCCACGCCGATTTGATATCGGATACCGATACATACTTCGAAAACCACGAACTGTATAATGTTTTTAAGATATTTATTGAAAATACAAATATTTAAACAATAAAAATTCAGAAAAAAAACCTACCTTCCTTGAACAATAGCAACTTGTCGTCCAAGTGCAATCTTTTACAAGTCTTATGTTATATTTTCTTTCACATTGTAGAGAAAATGGCTTAGGCCTTGTTCACGAATCACAGTTTTTAGGAAGCAATAGCCAATAAGGAAGTTAATTAAAGTTTAGAATTTTTATAAAACAAGAATATGCTACTAATTCACTACAACTCTTAAAGAGTTTGCAAATAATGTAGTTTTTAGGAAGCAGCACTATAAATATTTTGAATATTTGTTCAAAAAAACAAAGTTTCGCAACTTTTGAGGGTTCATGGAGCTTCTTTTGTTTGTGCACAGAGCTCCAGCTGTACTAAACAGTCTCTCTGATGCCACACTACCACGAGGTGCTGACAAATATTTCTGAGAAAGTTTTCTGAGTAATCAGTGAGGAGATGTGTTCCAGTACAGGAGAGGGCTTGTATTAATGGCATGGAGTGGTTCCTGAAGGTACCTAGTAAGTGCTTGTGTAGGTGAAAAAGATGTACTAGCTCCTACAATACTACTAGGAAATTAGATTTGTGTACAAATAATGTATGGAATGGCAAGTGTCACTGGAACTTGTCCATTGTCAAGGGCAGGTGAGTAAAGTTCTGGGGTCTGTAACAAACTCAGCTGTTGTTCAAGGGTGGACTTGGCAGAGGTTACATCTTCCTCGCTGGAAAAAACAAATCCTTAAAGCGTAGTTCAAGCAGAGTACTTAAACTATAATAAACATTTTTTTTCATGTCTGCGTAGCGAGTATTTAACTTTTAAGTAATTAACTATGTCAGTATAGACAGACTTCAACCTATATACTGGCTTACAAGTAGACAGATGTTTCGTCAAACCATTAACAAGGGGGATAGCTTCTGAAATACTAGTATTCTCATTACTAATGGTTTGGGTGGACATGAAGAAAAATTTTAGCTATTCTACAATTTCTGCTACCAATTCCCAGTCAGCATTTGTAAGTTCCACTGAGCCCGACTACCCAGACTCTTCTTACAAGGCCTAAGCCTATTCAACATTAATACCAACGAACAAGTAAACAAACAAGGTTAAATGGGACTACTGTCCCTTGCATCTGCTGACCTATGCTTATAGCTTATCAGAGGTTAGGGATCTACTCTTTACATTCCTGAGCAAGGAAGAAAACATTTTAGAACAAACCATGTATTGACATTTTTAGCACTCCAGATACAATATTCGTACAACCTTATCCCACCTTGCAAATGTTTATAACACTTCGAAGCGAATGCACGACTCACTACAACGCTCTTTACACTCAATATTTGAAAATGTCAGTTCCTTGTTTTGCGAGTATCACTTCAAAACTCTGACAATGACAATACAATTACCAACACGCACCAATACTTCCAAATACATCTATCAAAGGTAGGTCAAAGCACAACAGAAACGCAGACACTATTTCTGAGTCTCCCTTTATCCTCTGCGCACGAAGCGCCCCTCGTCCATTCTTCCTAATATAATCTCCCTGCCAACGAGTACATTAACTCAATATTCAAATGCGAAGATTACCACTCTCGCCGATCTCCCGTAACGGAGAAAACCTGGCAACCCATCCATTTCACAGACATTCCTGTTACACCAGCGCTACTACCTCATAGAGCTTAATCCCCCTCCAGCGGTGCCGCGCGGTGCGAAGTCGCGCGCCCGAAAAATGTTTGTTAGGGCCTCTTCTGCACCGGCTAAATCAACCTGTCTATTTAACTCACCAACTACCTCGGGCAGTATAGGAAGTACACACGTACGCTTGCAAGACGAACCCACTCAAGTTTCGTGCTGCGTCTTACGCACATCGGCGACCGATAGGATACCCCGACCCTTCGTGACAACTCTTCGGTACAAGCACCTCTCCCATCGAACGCTGGCCTCAGGAAGCCCTCTCCCCGATGCGAGCAGCGCTCGCCTCCACCCGCGCGCCCCTACCGCCGGTCGGCGGAACTAGCCTCCCCCCCCCCCA